>JAVHZZ010000261.1:0-112170 GCA_036250195.1 Mixophyes australis | reverse complement strand
CATGAATTGAATCATGATTAATGAATCATGAATCGAATCATGAATCATGAATCATGAATCATGAATCATGAATCGAATCATGAATCATGAATCATGAATCATGAATTGAATCATGAATAATGAATCATGAATTAAATCATGAATCATAATTCATGAATTGAATCATGAATCATGAATTGAATCATGAATCATGAATCATGAATTGAATCATGAATCATAAATCATGAATTGAATCATGAATAATGAATCATGAACTATGAATTGAATCATAAATCATGAATCATGAATTGAATCATGAATAATGAATCATGAATCATGAATTGATTCATGATTAATGAATCATGAATCAAGAATCATGAAACGAATCATGAATCATGAATTGAATCATGAATCATGAATCGAATCATGAATCATGATTAATGAATCATGAATCATGAATTGAATCATGAATCATGAATTGAATCAGCATTCGAATCAAGAATTGAATCATGAATCATGAATTGAATCATGAATCATGAATCATGAATCATGAATCATGAATTGAATCATGAATCATGAACCATGAATCAAATCATGAATCATGAAATAAATCATGAATCATGAATTGAATCATGAATCATGAATTGAATAATGAATCATGAATCATGAATTGAATCATGAATTGAATCATGAATCATGAATTGAATCATGAATTAAATCATGAATCATGAATCATAAATTGAATCATGAATTGAATCATGAATCATGAATCATGAATTGAATCATGAATCATGAATCATGAATTTAATCATGAATCATGAATTAAATCATAAATTGAATCATGAATCATGAATCAAGAATTGAATCATGAATCATGAATTAAATCGTAAATTGAATCATGAATCATGAATTGAATCATGAATCATGAATCATGAATTGAATCATGAATCATGAATTGAATCATGAATCATGAATTATGAATCATGAATTGAATTATAAATTGAATCATGAATCATGAATCATGAATTGAATCATGAATCATGAATCATGAATTGAATCATGAATCATGAATTGAATCATGAATCATGAATTATGAATCATGAATTGAATCATGAATCATGAATTGAAATATTGAATCATGAATCATGAATCATGAATTGAATCATGAATCATGAATCGAATCATGAATCATGAATTAAATCATGAATCATGATTTGAATCATGAATCATGAATTGAATAATGAATCATGAATCATGAATTGAATCATGAATTGAATCATGAATCATGAATTGAATCATGAATTAAATCATGAATCATGAATCATAAATTGAATCATGAATTGAATCATAAATCATGAATCATGAATTGAATCATGAATCATGAATCATGAATTGAATCATGAATCATGATTCATGAATCATGAATTGAATCATGAATCATGAATCATGAATTGAATCATGAATCATGAATTGAATCATGCATCATGAATTGAATCATGAATTGAATCATAAATCATGAATCATGAATCATGAATTGAATTCATCAATCATGAATCATGAATTGAATCATGAATTGAATCATGAATCATGAATTGAATCATGAATCATGAATCATGAATCATGAATCATGAATTGAATTCATCAATCATGAATCATGAATTGAATCATGAATTGAATCATGAATCATGAATTGAATCATGAATCATGAATCATTAATCATGAATCATAAATTGAATCATGAATCATGAATTAAATCATAAATTGAATCATGAATCATGAATCATGAATTGAATCATGAATCATGAATTGAATCATGAATCATGAATTAAATCATAAATTGAATCATGAATCATGAATCATGAATTGAATCATGAATCATGAATCATGAATTGAATCATGAATCATGAATCATGAATCATGAATCGAATCATGAATCATGAATCATGAATCATGAATTGAATCATGAATAATGAATCATGAATTGAATCATGAATCATGAATCATGAATTGAATCATGAATCATGAATTGAATCATGAATCATGAATCATGAATCGAATCATGAATCATGAATCATGAATCATGAATCATGAATTGAATCATGAATCATGAATTGAATCATGAATCATGAATCATGAATCATAAATTGAATCATGAATCATAAATCATGAATTGAATCATGAATCATGAATCATGAATTATGGATTGAATCATGAATAATGAATCATGAATCATGAATTGAATCATGAATAATGAATCATGAATTGAATCATGAATCATGAATTGAATCATGAATCATGAATTGAATCATGAATCATGAATCATAAATCGAATCATGAATCATGAATCATGAATCATGAATCATGAATCATGAATTGAATCATGAATCATGAATTGAATCATGAATCATGAATCATTAATCATGAATTGAATCATGAATCATAAATCATGAATTGAATCATGAATCATGAATTATGAATTGAATCATGAATCATGAATCATGAATTGAATCATGAATAATGAATCATGAATCATGAATCATGAATCATGAATTGAATCATGAATAATGAATCATGAATCATGAATTGAATCATGATTAATGAATCATGAATCGAATCATGAATCATGAATCATGAATCATGAATTTAATCATGAATAATGAATCATGAATTAAATCATGAATCATGAATCATGAATTGAATCATGAATCATGAATTGAATCATGAATCATGAATCATGAATCGAATCATAAATCATGAATCATGAATCATGAATCATGAATTGAATCATGAATCATGAATTGAATCATGAATCATGAATCATGAATTGAATCATGAATCATAAATCATGAATTGAATCATGAATAATGAATCATGAATTATGAATTGAATCATGAATCATGAATCATGAATTGAATCATGAATAATGAATCATGAATCATGAATTGAATCATGATTAATGAATCATGAATCGAATCATAAATCATGAATCAAGAATCATGAAACGAATCATGAATCATGAATTGAATCATGAATCATGAATTGAATCATGAATCATGAATCATGAATCGAATCATGAATCATGAATCATGAATCATGAATCATGAATTGAATCATGAATCATGAATTGAATCAGGATTCGAATCAAGAATTGAATCATGAATCATGAATTGAATCATGAATCATGAATCATGAATCATGAATCATGAATCATGAATCGAATCATGAATCATGAATTAAATCATGAATCATGAATTGAATCATGAATCATGAATTGAATAATGAATCATGAATCATGAATTGAATCATGAATTGAATCATGAATCATGAATTCAGTCATGAATTAAATCATGAATCATGAATCATAAATTGAATCATGAATCATGAATCATGAATCGAATCATGAATCATGAATTAAATCATGAATCATGAATTGAATCATGAATCATGAATTGAATAATGAATCATGAATCATGAATTGAATCATGAATTGAATCATGAATCATGAATTGAATCATGAATCATGAATCATGAATCATGAATCATAAATTGAATCATGAATCATGAATTAAATCATAAATTGAATCATGAATCATGAATCATGAATTGAATCATGAATCATGAATCATGAATTGAATCATGAATCATGAATTAAATCATAAATTGAATCATGAATCATGAATCATGAATTGAATCATGAATCATGAATCATGAATTGAATCATGAATCATGAATTATGAATCATGAATTGAATCATGAATCATGAATTGAAATATTGAATCATGAATCATGAATTGAATCATGAATCATGAATCATGAATCGAATCATGAATCATGAATTAAATCATGAATCATGAATTGAATCATGAATCATGAATTGAATAACGAATCATGAATCATGAATTGAATCATGAATTGAATCATGAATCATGAATTGAATCATGAATTAAATCATGAATAATGAATCATAAATTGAATCATGAATTGAATCATAAATCATGAATAATGAATTGAATCATGAATCATGAATCATGAATTGAATCATGAATCATGATTCATGAATCATGAATTGAATCATGAATCATGAATCATGAATTGAATCATGAATCATGAATTGAATCATGCATCATGAATTGAATCATGAATTGAATCTTAAATCATGAATCATGAATCATGAATTGAATTCATCAATCATGAATCATGAATTGAATCATGAATTGAATCATGAATCATGAATTGAATCATGAATCATGAATCATGAATCATGAATCATGAATTGAATTCATCAATCATGAATCATGAATTGAATCATGAATTGAATCATGAATCATGAATTGAATCATGAATCATGAATCATTAATCATGAATCATAAACTGAATCATGAATCATGAATTAAATCATAAATTGAATCATGAATCATGAATCATGAATTGAATCATGAATCATGAATTGAATCATGAATCATGAATTAAATCATAAATTGAATCATGAATCATGAATCATGAATTGAATCATGAATCATGAATCATGAATTGAATCATGAATCATGAATCATGAATCATGAATCGAATCATGAATCATGAATCATGAATCATGAATTGAATCATGAATAATGAATCATGAATTGAATCATGAATCATGAATCATGAATTGAATCATGAATCATGAATTGAATCATGAATCATGAATCATGAATCGAATCATGAATCATGAATCATGAATCATGAATCATGAATTGAATCATGAATCATGAATTGAATCATGAATCATGAATCATGAATCATAAATTGAATCATGAATCATAAATCATGAATTGAATCATGAATCATGAATCATGAATTATGGATTGAATCATGAATAATGAATCATGAATTGAATCATGAATAATGAATCATGAATCATGAATTGAATCATGATTAATGAATCATGAATCGAATCATGAATCATGAATCATGAATCATGAATCATGAATCGAATCATGAATCATGAATCATGAATCATGAATTGAATCATGAATAATGAATCATGAATTAAATCATGAATCATAATTCATGAATTGAATCATGAATCATGAATTGAATCATGAATCATGAATCATGAATCATGAATTGAATCATGAATCATAAATCATGAATTGAATCATGAATAATGAATCATGAACTATGAATTGAATCATAAATCATGAATCATGAATTGAATCATGAATAATGAATCATGAATCATGAATTGATTCATGATTAATGAATCATGAATCAAGAATCATGAAACGAATCATGAATCATGAATTGAATCATGAATCATGAATCGAATCATGAATCATGATTAATGAATCATGAATCATGAATTGAATCATGAATCATGAATTGAATCAGGATTCGAATCAAGAATTGAATCATGAATCATGAATTGAATCATGAATCATGAATCATGAATCATGAATCATGAATCATGAATTGAATCATGAATCATGAACCATGAATCAAATCATGAATCATGAATTAAATCATGAATCATGAATTGAATCATGAATCATGAATTGAATAATGAATCATGAATCATGAATTGAATCATGAATTGAATCATGAATCATGAATTGAATCATGAATTAAATCATGAATCATGAATCATAAATTGAATCATGAATTGAATCATGAATCATGAATCATGAATTGAATCATGAATCATGAATCATGAATTTAATCATGAATCATGAATTAAATCATAAATTGAATCATGAATCATGAATCAAGAATTGAATCATGAATCATGAATTAAATCGTAAATTGAATCATGAATCATGAATTGAATCATGAATCATGAATCATGAATTGAATCATGAATCATGAATTGAATCATGAATCATGAATTATGAATCATGAATTGAATTATAAATTGAATCATGAATCATGAATCATGAATTGAATCATGAATCATGAATCATGAATTGAATCATGAATCATGAATTGAATCATGAATCATGAATTATGAATCATGAATTGAATCATGAATCATGAATTGAAATATTGAATCATGAATCATGAATCATGAATTGAATCATGAATCATGAATCGAATCATGAATCATGAATTAAATCATGAATCATGATTTGAATCATGAATCATGAATTGAATAATGAATCATGAATCATGAATTGAATCATAAATCATGAATCATGAATTGAATCATGAATCATGAATTGAATCATGAATCATGAATTATGAATCATGAATTGAATTATAAATTGAATCATGAATCATGAATCATGAATTGAATCATGAATCATGAATCATGAATTGAATCATGAATCATGAATTGAATCATGAATCATGAATTATGAATCATGAATTGAATTATAAATTGAATCATGAATCATGAATCATGAATTGAATCATGAATCATGAATCATGAATTGAATCATGAATCATGAATTGAATCATGAATCATGAATTATGAATCATGAATTGAATCATGAATCATGAATTGAAATATTGAATCATGAATCATGAATCATGAATTGAATCATGAATCATGAATCATGAATTGAATCATGAATCATGAATCGAATCATGAATCATGAATTAAATCATGAATCATGATTTGAATCATGAATCATGAATTGAATAATGAATCATGAATCATGAATTGAATCATGAATTGAATCATGCATCATGAATTGAATCATGAATTGAATCATAAATCATGAATTATGAATCATGAATTGAATTCATCAATCATGAATCATGAATTGAATCATGAATTGAATCATGAATCATGAATTGAATCATGAATCATGAATTATGAATCATGAATTGAATTCATCAATCATGAATCATGAATTAAATCATGAATTGAATCATGAATCATGAATTGAATCATGAATCATGAATCATGAATCATGAATCATAAATTGAATCATGAATCATGAATTAAATCATAAATTGAATCATGAATCATGAATCATGAATTGAATCATGAATCATGAATCATGAATTGAATCATGAATCATGAATTAAATCATAAATTGAATCATGAATCATGAATCATGAATTGAATCATGAATCATGAATCATGAATTGAATCATGAATCATGAATCATGAATTGAATCATGAATAATGAATCATGAATTGAATCATGAATCATGAATTGAATCATGAATCATGAATTGAATCATGAATCATGAATCATAAATCGAATCATGAATCATGAATCATGAATCATGAATCATGAATCATGAATCATGAATCATGAATTGAATCATGAATCATGAATTGAATCATGAATCATGAATCATTAATCATGAATTGAATCATGAATCATAAATCATGAATTGAATCATGAATCATGAATTATGAATTGAATCATGAATCATGAATCATGAATTGAATCATGAATAATGAATCATGAATCATGAATCATGAATCATGAATTGAATCATGAATAATGAATCATGAATCATGAATTGAATCATGATTAATGAATCATGAATCGAATCATGAATCATGAATCATGAATCATGAATTTAATCATGAATAATGAATCATGAATTAAATCATGAATCATGAATCATGAATTGAATCATGAATCATGAATTGAATCATGAATCATGAATCATGAATCGAATCATAAATCATGAATCATGAATCATGAATCATGAATTGAATCATGAATCATGAATTGAATCATGAATCATGAATCATGAATTGAATCATGAATCATAAATCATGAATTGAATCATGAATAATGAATCATGAATTATGAATTGAATCATGAATCATGAATCATGAATTGAATCATGAATAATGAATCATGAATCATGAATTGAATCATGATTAATGAATCATGAATCGAATCATAAATCATGAATCAAGAATCATGAAACGAATCATGAATCATGAATTGAATCATGAATCATGAATTGAATCATGAATCATGAATCATGAATCGAATCATGAATCATGAATCATGAATCATGAATCATGAATTGAATCATGAATCATGAATTGAATCAGGATTCGAATCAAGAATTGAATCATGAATCATGAATTGAATCATGAATCATGAATCATGAATCATGAATCATGAATCGAATCATGAATCATGAATTAAATCATGAATCATGAATTGAATCATGAATCATGAATTGAATAATGAATCATGAATCATGAATTGAATCATGAATTGAATCATGAATCATGAATTCAATCATGAATTAAATCATGAATCATGAATCATAAATTGAATCATGAATCATGAATCATGAATCGAATCATGAATCATGAATTAAATCATGAATCATGAATTGAATCATGAATCATGAATTGAATAATGAATCATGAATCATGAATTGAATCATGAATTGAATCATGAATCATGAATTGAATCATGAATCATGAATCATGAATCATAAATTGAATCATGAATCATGAATTAAATCATAAATTGAATCATGAATCATGAATCATGAATTGAATCATGAATCATGAATCATGAATTGAATCATGAATCATGAATTAAATCATAAATTGAATCATGAATCATGAATCATGAATTGAATCATGAATCATGAATCATGAATTGAATCATGAATCATGAATTATGAATCATGAATTGAATCATGAATCATGAATTGAAATATTGAATCATGAATCATGAATTGAATCATGAATCATGAATCATGAATCGAATCATGAATCATGAATTAAATCATGAATCATGAATTGAATCATGAATCATGAATTGAATAACGAATCATGAATCATGAATTGAATCATGAATTGAATCATGAATCATGAATTGAATCATGAATTAAATCATGAATAATGAATCATAAATTGAATCATGAATTGAATCATAAATCATGAATAATGAATTGAATCATGAATCATGAATCATGAATTGAATCATGAATCATGATTCATGAATCATGAATTGAATCATGAATCATGAATCATGAATTGAATCATGAATCATGAATTGAATCATGCATCATGAATTGAATCATGAATTGAATCTTAAATCATGAATCATGAATCATGAATTGAATTCATCAATCATGAATCATGAATTGAATCATGAATTGAATCATGAATCATGAATTGAATCATGAATCATGAATCATGAATCATGAATCATGAATTGAATTCATCAATCATGAATCATGAATTGAATCATGAATTGAATCATGAATCATGAATTGAATCATGAATCATGAATCATTAATCATGAATCATAAATTGAATCATGAATCATGAATTAAATCATAAATTGAATCATGAATCATGAATCATGAATTGAATCATGAATCATGAATTGAATCATGAATCATGAATTAAATCATAAATTGAATCATGAATCATGAATCATGAATTGAATCATGAATCATGAATCATGAATTGAATCATGAATCATGAATCATGAATCATGAATCGAATCATGAATCATGAATCATGAATCATGAATTGAATCATGAATAATGAATCATGAATTGAATCATGAATCATGAATCATGAATTGAATCATGAATCATGAATTGAATCATGAATCATGAATCATGAATCGAATCATGAATCATGAATCATGAATCATGAATCATGAATTGAATCATGAATCATGAATTGAATCATGAATCATGAATCATGAATCATAAATTGAATCATGAATCATAAATCATGAATTGAATCATGAATCATGAATCATGAATTATGGATTGAATCATGAATAATGAATCATGAATTGAATCATGAATAATGAATCATGAATCATGAATTGAATCATGATTAATGAATCATGAATCGAATCATGAATCATGAATCATGAATCATGAATCATGAATCGAATCATGAATCATGAATCATGAATCATGAATTGAATCATGAATAATGAATCATGAATTAAATCATGAATCATAATTCATGAATTGAATCATGAATCATGAATTGAATCATGAATCATGAATCATGAATCATGAATTGAATCATGAATCATAAATCATGAATTGAATCATGAATAATGAATCATGAACTATGAATTGAATCATAAATCATGAATCATGAATTGAATCATGAATAATGAATCATGAATCATGAATTGATTCATGATTAATGAATCATGAATCAAGAATCATGAAACGAATCATGAATCATGAATTGAATCATGAATCATGAATCGAATCATGAATCATGATTAATGAATCATGAATCATGAATTGAATCATGAATCATGAATTGAATCAGGATTCGAATCAAGAATTGAATCATGAATCATGAATTGAATCATGAATCATGAATCATGAATCATGAATCATGAATCATGAATTGAATCATGAATCATGAACCATGAATCAAATCATGAATCATGAATTAAATCATGAATCATGAATTGAATCATGAATCATGAATTGAATAATGAATCATGAATCATGAATTGAATCATGAATTGAATCATGAATCATGAATTGAATCATGAATTAAATCATGAATCATGAATCATAAATTGAATCATGAATCATGAATCATGAATTTAATCATGAATCATGAATTAAATCATAAATTGAATCATGAATCATGAATCAAGAATTGAATCATGAATCATGAATTAAATCGTAAATTGAATCATGAATCATGAATTGAATCATGAATCATGAATCATGAATTGAATCATGAATCATGAATTGAATCATGAATCATGAATTATGAATCATGAATTGAATTATAAATTGAATCATGAATCATGAATCATGAATTGAATCATGAATCATGAATCATGAATTGAATCATGAATCATGAATTGAATCATGAATCATGAATTATGAATCATGAATTGAATCATGAATCATGAATTGAAATATTGAATCATGAATCATGAATCATGAATTGAATCATGAATCATGAATCGAATCATGAATCATGAATTAAATCATGAATCATGATTTGAATCATGAATCATGAATTGAATAATGAATCATGAATCATGAATTGAATCATGAATTGAATCATGAATCATGAATTGAATCATGAATTAAATCATGAATCATGAATCATAAATTGAATCATGAATTGAATCATAAATCATGAATCATGAATTGAATCATGAATCATGAATCATGAATTGAATCATGAATCATGATTCATGAATCATGAATTGAATCATGAATCATGAATCATGAATTGAATCATGAATCATGAATTGAATCATGCATCATGAATTGAATCATGAATTGAATCATAAATCATGAATCATGAATCATGAATTGAATTCATCAATCATGAATTGAATCATGAATTGAATCATGAATCATGAATTGAATCATGAATCATGAATTATGAATCATGAATTGAATTCATCAATCATGAATCATGAATTAAATCATGAATTGAATCATGAATCATGAATTGAATCATGAATCATGAATCATGAATCATGAATCATAAATTGAATCATGAATCATGAATTAAATCATAAATTGAATCATGAATCATGAATCATGAATTGAATCATGAATCATGAATCATGAATTGAATCATGAATCATGAATTAAATCATAAATTGAATCATGAATCATGAATCATGAATTGAATCATGAATCATGAATCATGAATTGAATCATGAATCATGAATCATGAATCATGAATTGAATCATGAATAATGAATCATGAATTGAATCATGAATCATGAATTGAATCATGAATCATGAATTGAATCATGAATCATGAATCATAAATCGAATCATGAATCATGAATCATGAATCATGAATCATGAATTGAATCATGAATCATGAATTGAATCATGAATCATGAATCATTAATCATGAATTGAATCATGAATCATAAATCATGAATTGAATCATGAATCATGAATTATGAATTGAATCATGAATCATGAATCATGAATTGAATCATGAATAATGAATCATGAATCATGAATCATGAATCATGAATCGAATCATGAATCATGAATCATGAATCATGAATCATGAATTGAATCATGAATCATGAATTGAATCATGAATCATGAATTGAATCATGAATCATGAATTGAATCATGAATCATAAATCATGAATTGAATCATGAATCATGAATCATGAATTATGAATTGAATCATGAATCATGAATCATGAATTGAATCATGAATCATGAATTAAATCATGAATCATGAATTGAATCATGAATCATGAATTGAATAATGAATCATGAATCATGAATTGAATCATGAATCATGAATTGAATCATGAATTAAATCATGAATCATGAACCATGAATCGAATCATGAATCATGAATTAAATCATGAATCATGAATTGAATCATGAATCATGAATTGAATAATGAATCATGAATCATGAATTGAATCATGAATTGAATCATGAATCATGAATTGAATCATGAATTAAATCATGAATCATGAATCATAAATTGAATCATGAATTGAATCATGAATCATGAATCATGAATTGAATCATAAATCATGAATCATGAATTGAATCATGAATCATGAATTAAATCATAAATTGAATCATGAATCATGAATCATGAATTGAATCATGAATCATGAATCATGAATTGAATCATGAATCATGAATTGAATCATGAATCATGAATTATGAATCATGAATTGAATCATGAATCATGAATTGAAATATTGAATCATGAATCATGAATCATGAATTGAATAATGAATCATGAATCATGAATCGAATCATGAATCATGAATTAAATCATGAATCATGAATTGAATCATGAATCATGAATTGAATAATGAATCATGAATCATGAATTGAATCATGAATTGAATCATGAATCATAAATTGAATCATGAATTGAATCATAAATCATGAATCATGAATTGAATCATGAATCATGAATCATGAATTGAATCATGAATCATGATTCATGAATTATGAATTGAATCATGAATCATGAATCATGAATTGAATCATGAATCATGAATTGAATCATGCATCATGAATTGAATCATGAATTGAATCATAAATCATGAATCATGAATCATGAATTGAATTCATAAATCATGAATCATGAATTGAATCATAAATTGAATCATGAATCATGAATTGAATCATGAATCATGAATCATGAATCATGAATTGAATTCATCAATCATGAATCATAAATTGAATCATGAATTGAATCATGAATCATGAATTGAATCATGAATCATGAATCATGAATCATAAATTGAATCATGAATCATGAATTAAATCATAAATTGAATCATGAATCATGAATCATGAATTGAATCATGAATCATGAATCATGAATTGAATCTTGAATCATGTATTAAATCATAAATTGAATCATGAATCATGAATCATGAATTGAATCATGAATAATGAATCATGAATCGAATCATGAATCATGAATCATGAATTGAATCATGAATAATGAATCATGAATCGAATCATGAATCATGAATCATGAATCATGAATCATGAATTGAATCATGAATCATGAATCATGAATCATGAATTGAATCATGAATCATAAATCATGAATTGAATCATGAATCATGAATCATGAATTATGAATTGAATCATGAATCATGAATTGAATCATGAATAATGAATCATGAATCATGAATTGAATCATGATTAATGAATCATGAATCGAATCATGAATCATGAATCATGAATCATGAATCATGAATCGAATCATGAATCATGAATCATGAATTGAATCATGAATAATGAATCATGAATTAAATCATGAATCATGAATCATGAATTGAATCATGAATCATGAATCGAATCATGAATCATGAATCATGAATCATGAATCGAATCATGAATCATGAATCATGAATCATGAATTGAATCATGAATCATGAATCATGAATCATGAATTGAATCATGAATCATAAATCATGAATTGAATCATGAATCATGAATCATGAATTATGAATTGAATCATGAATCATGAATCATGAATTGAATCATGAATAATGAATCATGAATCATGAATTGAATCATGATTAATGAATCATGAATCGAATCATGAATCATGAATCAAGAATCATGAATTGAATCATGAATCATGAATTGAATCATGAATCGTGAATCATGAATCATGAATCGAATCATGAATCATGAATCATGAATCATGAATCATGAATTGAATCATGAATCATGAATTGAATCAGGATTCGAATCAAGAATTGAATCATGAATCATGAATTGAATCATGAATCATGAATTATGAATCATGAATTGAATCATGAATCATGAATTGAATCATGAATCATGAATCATGAATCATGAATCATGAATCATGAATTGAATCATGAATCATGAATCATGAATCGAATCATGAATCATGAATTAAATCATGAATCATGAATTGAATCATGAATCATGAATTGAATCAGGATTCGAATCATGAATTGAATCATGAATCATGAATTGAATCATGAATCATGAATTATGAATCATGAATTGAATCATGAATCATGAATTGAAATATTGAATCATGAATCATGAATCATGAATTGAATCATGAATCATGAATCATGAATCGAATCATGAATCATGAATTAAATCATGAATCATGAATTGAATCATGAATCATGAATTGAATAATGAATCATGAATCATGAATTGAATCACGAATCATGAATTGAATCATGAATCATGAATCATGAATCAAGAATCATGAATCATGAATTGAATTCATCAATCATGAATCATGAATTGAATCATGAATTGAATCATGAATCATGAATTGAATCATGAATCATGAATCATGAATCATAAATTGAATCATGAATCATGAATTAAATCATAAATTGAATCATGAATCATGAATCATGAATTGAATCATGAATCATGAATCATGAATTGAATCATGAATCATGAATTAAATCATAAATTGAATCATGAATCATGAATCATGAATTGAATCATGAATCATGAATTGAATCATGAATCATGAATCATGAATCATGAATTGAATCATGAATAATGAATCATGAATTGAATCATGAATCATGAATTGAATCATGAATAATGAATCATGAATTGAATCATGAATCATGAATCATGAATTGAATCATGAATCATGAATTGAATCATGAATCATGAATCGAATCATGAATCATGAATCATGAATCATGAATCATGAATTGAATCATGAATCATGAATTGAATCATGAATCATGAATTATGAATTGAATCATGAATCATAAATCATGAATTGAATCATGAATCATGAATTATGAATTGAATCATGAATCATGAATCATGAATTGAATCATGAATAATGAATCATGAATTGAATCATGAATCATGAATCATGAATCATGAATCGAATCATGAATCATGAATCATGAATCATGAATTGAATCATGAATCATGAATTGAATCATGAATCATGAATCATGAATCATGAATTGAATCATGAATCATAAATCATGAATTGAATCATGAATCATGAATCATGAATTATGAATTGAATCATGAATCATGAATCATGAATTGAATCATGAATCATGAATCATGAATTGAATCATGAATCATGAACCATGAATCGAATCATGAATCATGAATTAAATCATGAATCATGAATCGAATCATGAATCATGAATTAAATCATGAATCATGAATTGAATCATGAATCATGAATTGAATAATGAATCATGAATCATGAATTGAATCATGAATTGAATCATGAATCATAAATTGAATCATGAATTGAATCATAAATCATGAATCATGAATTGAATCATGAATCATGAATCATGAATTGAATCATGAATCATGATTCATGAATTATGAATTGAATCATGAATCATGAATCATGAATTGAATCATGAATCATGAATTGAATCATGCATCATGAATTGAATCATGAATTGAATCATAAATCATGAATCATGAATCATGAATTGAATTCATAAATCATGAATCATGAATTGAATCATAAATTGAATCATGAATCATGAATTGAATCATGAATCATGAATCATGAATCATGAATTGAATTCATCAATCATGAATCATAAATTGAATCATGAATTGAATCATGAATCATGAATTGAATCATGAATCATGAATCATGAATCATAAATTGAATCATGAATCATGAATTAAATCATAAATTGAATCATGAATCATGAATCATGAATTGAATCATGAATCATGAATCATGAATTGAATCTTGAATCATGTATTAAATCATAAATTGAATCATGAATCATGAATCATGAATTGAATCATGAATAATGAATCATGAATCGAATCATGAATCATGAATCATGAATTGAATCATGAATAATGAATCATGAATCGAATCATGAATCATGAATCATGAATCATGAATCATGAATTGAATCATGAATCATGAATCATGAATCATGAATTGAATCATGAATCATAAATCATGAATTGAATCATGAATCATGAATCATGAATTATGAATTGAATCATGAATCATGAATCATGAATTGAATCATGAATAATGAATCATGAATCATGAATTGAATCATGATTAATGAATCATGAATCGAATCATGAATCATGAATCATGAATCATGAATCATGAATCGAATCATGAATCATGAATCATGAATTGAATCATGAATAATGAATCATGAATTAAATCATGAATCATGAATCATGAATTGAATCATGAATCATGAATCGAATCATGAATCATGAATCATGAATCATGAATCGAATCATGAATCATGAATCATGAATCATGAATTGAATCATGAATCATGAATCATGAATCATGAATTGAATCATGAATCATAAATCATGAATTGAATCATGAATCATGAATCATGAATTATGAATTGAATCATGAATCATGAATCATGAATTGAATCATGAATAATGAATCATGAATCATGAATTGAATCATGATTAATGAATCATGAATCGAATCATGAATCATGAATCAAGAATCATGAATTGAATCATGAATCATGAATTGAATCATGAATCGTGAATCATGAATCATGAATCGAATCATGAATCATGAATCATGAATCATGAATCATGAATTGAATCATGAATCATGAATTGAATCAGGATTCGAATCAAGAATTGAATCATGAATCATGAATTGAATCATGAATCATGAATTATGAATCATGAATTGAATCATGAATCATGAATTGAATCATGAATCATGAATCATGAATCATGAATCATGAATCATGAATTGAATCATGAATCATGAATCATGAATCGAATCATGAATCATGAATTAAATCATGAATCATGAATTGAATCATGAATCATGAATTGAATCAGGATTCGAATCATGAATTGAATCATGAATCATGAATTGAATCATGAATCATGAATTATGAATCATGAATTGAATCATGAATCATGAATTGAAATATTGAATCATGAATCATGAATCATGAATTGAATCATGAATCATGAATCATGAATCGAATCATGAATCATGAATTAAATCATGAATCATGAATTGAATCATGAATCATGAATTGAATAATGAATCATGAATCATGAATTGAATCACGAATCATGAATTGAATCATGAATCATGAATCATGAATCAAGAATCATGAATCATGAATTGAATTCATCAATCATGAATCATGAATTGAATCATGAATTGAATCATGAATCATGAATTGAATCATGAATCATGAATCATGAATCATAAATTGAATCATGAATCATGAATTAAATCATAAATTGAATCATGAATCATGAATCATGAATTGAATCATGAATCATGAATCATGAATTGAATCATGAATCATGAATTAAATCATAAATTGAATCATGAATCATGAATCATGAATTGAATCATGAATCATGAATTGAATCATGAATCATGAATCATGAATCATGAATTGAATCATGAATAATGAATCATGAATTGAATCATGAATCATGAATTGAATCATGAATAATGAATCATGAATTGAATCATGAATCATGAATCATGAATTGAATCATGAATCATGAATTGAATCATGAATCATGAATCGAATCATGAATCATGAATCATGAATCATGAATCATGAATTGAATCATGAATCATGAATTGAATCATGAATCATGAATTATGAATTGAATCATGAATCATAAATCATGAATTGAATCATGAATCATGAATTATGAATTGAATCATGAATCATGAATCATGAATTGAATCATGAATAATGAATCATGAATTGAATCATGAATCATGAATCATGAATCATGAATCGAATCATGAATCATGAATCATGAATCATGAATTGAATCATGAATCATGAATTGAATCATGAATCATGAATCATGAATCATGAATTGAATCATGAATCATAAATCATGAATTGAATCATGAATCATGAATCATGAATTATGAATTGAATCATGAATCATGAATCATGAATTGAATCATGAATCATGAATCATGAATTGAATCATGAATCATGAACCATGAATCGAATCATGAATCATGAATTAAATCATGAATCATGAATTGAATCATGAATCATGAATTGAATCATGAATCATGAATCATGAATTGAATCATGAATTGAATCATGAATCATGAATTGAATCATGAATTGAATCATGAATCATGAATTGAATCATGAATTAAATCATGAATCATGAATCATAAATTGAATCATGAATTGAATCATGAATCATGAATCATGAATTGAATCATGAATCATGAATCATGAATTGAATCATGAATTAAATCATAAATTGAATCATGAATCATGAATCATGAATTGAATCATGAATCATGAATCATGAATTGAATCATGAATCATGAATTGAATCATGAATCATGAATTATGAATCATGAATTGAATCATGAATCATGAATTGAAATATTGAATCATGAATTATGAATTGAATCATGAATCATGAATCATGAATCGAATCATGAATCATGAATTAAATCATGAATCATGAATTGAATCATGAATCATGAATTGAATAATGAATCATGAATCATGAATTGAATCATGAATTGAATCATGAATCATGAATTGAATCATGAATTAAATCATGAATCATGAATCATGAATCGAATCATGAATCATGAATTAAATCATGAATCATGAATTGAATCATGAATCATGAATTGAATAATGAATCATGAATCATGAATTGAATCATGAATTGAATCATGAATCATGAATTGAATCATGAATTAAATCATGAATCATGAATCATAAATTGAATCATGAATTGAATCATAAATCATGAATCATGAATTGAATCATGAATCATGAATCATGAATTGAATCATGAATCATGATTCATGAATCATGAATTGAATCATGAATCATGAATCATGAATTGAATCATGAATCATGATTCATGAATCATGAATTGAATCATGAATCATGAATCATGAATTGAATCATGAATCATGAATTGAATCATGCATCATGAATTGAATCATGAATCATGAATCATGAATCATGAATTGAATTCATCAATCATGAATCATGAATTGAATCATGAATTGAATCATGAATCATGAATTGAATCATGAATCATGAATCATGAATTGAATTCATCAATCATGAATCATGAATTGAATCATGAATTGAATCATGAATCATGAATTGAATCATGAATCATGAATTATGAATCATGAATCATAAATTGAATCATGAATCATGAATTAAATCATAAATTGAATCATGAATCATGAATCTTGAATTGAATCATGAATCATGAATCATGAATTGAATCATGAATCATGTATTAAATCATAAATTGAATCATGAATCATGAATCATGAATTGAATCATGAATCATGAATCATGAATTGAATCATGAATCATGAATCATGAATCGAATCATGAATCATGAATCATGAATCATGAATTGAATCATGAATAATGAATTATGAATTGAATCATGAATCATGAATCATGAATTGAATCATGAATCATGAATTGAATCATGAATCATGAATCATGAATCGACTCATGAATCATGAATCATGAATCATGAATCATGAATCATGAATTGAATCATGAATCATGAATTGAATCATGAATCATGAATCATGAATCATGAATTGAATCATGAATCATAAATCATGAATTGAATCATGAATCATGAATTATGAATTGAATCATGAATCATGAATCATGAATTGAATCATGAATAATGAATCATGAATCATGAATTGAATCATGATTAATGAATCATGAATCGAATCATGAATCATGAATCATGAATCATGAATCGAATCATGAATCATGAATCATGAATCATGAATTGAATCATGAATAATGAATCATGAATTAAATCATGAATCATGAATCATGAATTGAATCATGAATCATGAATTGAATCATGAATTATGAATCATGAATCATGAATCGAATCATGAATCATGAATCATGAATTGAATCATGAATCATGAATCATGAATCATGAATTGAATCATGAATCATAAATCATGAATTGAATCATGAATCATGAATCATGAATTATGAATTGAATCATGAATCATGAATCATGAATTGAATCATGAATAATGAATCATGAATCATGAATTGAATCATGATTAATGAATCATGAATCGAATCATGAATCATGAATCAAGAATCATGAATTGAATCATGAATCATGAATTGAATCATGAATCATGAATCATGAATCGAATCATGAATCATGAATCATGAATCATGAATCATGAATTGAATCACGAATCATGAATTGAATCAGGATTTGAATCAAGAATTGAATCATGAATCATGAATTGAATCATGAATCATGAATTATGAATCATGAATTGAATCATGAATCATGAATTGAATCATGAATCATGAATCATGAATCATGAATCATGAATTGAAACATGAATCATGAATCATGAATTGAATCATGAATCATGAATTAAATCATGAATCATGAATTGAATCATGAATCATGAATTGAATCAGGATTCGAATCATGAATTGAATCATGAATCATGAATTGAATCATGAATCATGAATTATGAATCATGAATTGAATCATGAATCATGAATTGAAATATTGAATCATGAATCATGAATCATGAATTGAATCATGAATCATGAATCATGAATCGAATCATGAATCATGAATTAAATCATGAATCATGAATTGAATAATGAATCATGAATCATGAATTGAATCATGAATTGAATCATGAATCAAGAATCATAAATTGAATCATAAATTGAATCATGATCATGAATCATGAATTGAATCATGAATCATGAATCATGAATCATGAATCATGATTCATGAATCATGAATTGAATCATGAATCATGAATCATGAATCATGAATTGAATCATTAATCATGATTCATGAATCATGAATTGAATCATAAATCATGAATCATGAATCATGAATTGAATTCATCAATCATGAATCATGAATTGAATCATGAATTGAATCATGAATCATGAATTGAATCATGAATCATGAATCATGAATCATGAATCATGAATCATAAATTGAATCATGAATCATGAATTAAATCATGAATTGAATCATGAATCATGAATTGAATCATGAATCATGAATCATGAATTGAATCATGAATCATGAATTAAATCATAAATTGAATCATGAATCATGAATCATGAATCATGAATTGAATCATGAATCATGAATCATGAATTGAATCATGAATCATGAATTGAATCATGAATCATGAATTATGAATCATGAATTGAATCATGAATCATGAATTGAAATATTGAATCATGAATCATGAATCATGAATTGAATCATGAATCATGAATCATGAATTGAATCATGAATCATGAATTATGAATCATGAATTGAATCATGAATCATGAATTGAAATATTGAATCATGAATCATGAATCATGAATTGAATCATGAATCATGAATCGAATCATGAATCATGAATTAAATCATGAATTATGAATTGAATCATGAATCATGAATTGAATAATGAATCATGAATCATGAATTGAATCATGAATCATGAATCATGAATCGAATCATGAATCATGAATTAAATCATAAATCATGAATTGAATCATGAATCATGAATTGAATAATGAATCATGAATCATGAATTGAATCATGAATTGAATCATGAATCATGAATTGAATCATGAATTAAATCATGAATCATGAATCATAAATTGAATCATGAATTGAATCATAAATCATGAATCATGAATTGAATCATGAATCATGAATCATAAATTGAATCATGAATTGAATCATAAATCATGAATCATGAATTGAATCATGAATCATGAATCATGAATTGAATCATAAATCATGAATCATGAATCATGAATTGAATTCATCAATCATGAATCATGAATTGAATCATGAATTGAATCATGAATCATGAATTGAATCATGAATCATGAATCATGAATCATGAATCATGAATCATGAATCATAAATTGAATCATGAATCATGAATTAAATCATGAATTGAATCATGAATCATGAATCATGAATTGAATCATGAATCATGAATCATGAATTGAATCATGAATCATGAATTGAATCATGAATCATGAATTATGAATCATGAATTGAATCATGAATCATGAATTGAAATATTGAATCATGAATCATGAATCATGAATTGAATCATGAATCATGAATCATGAATTGAATCATGAATCATGAATTATGAATCATGAATTGAATCATGAATCATGAATTGAAATATTGAATCATGAATCATGAATCATGAATTGAATCATGAATCATGAATCGAATCATGAATCATGAATTAAATCATGAATTATGAATTGAATCATGAATCATGAATTGAATAATGAATCATGAATCATGAATTGAATCATGAATCATGAATCATGAATCGAATCATGAATCATGAATTAAATCATAAATCATGAATTGAATCATGAATCATGAATTGAATAATAAATCATGAATCATGAATTGAATCATGAATTGAATCATGAATCATGAATTGAATCATGAATTAAATCATGAATCATGAATCATAAATTGAATCATGAATTGAATCATAAATCATGAATCATGAATTGAATCATGAATCATGAATCATAAATTGAATCATGAATTGAATCATAAATCATGAATCATGAATTGAATCATGAATCATGAATCATGAATTGAATCATGAATCATGATTCATGAATCATGAATTGAATCATGCATCATGAATTGAATCATGAATTGAATCATAAATCATGAATCATGAATCATGAATTGAATTCATCAATCATGAATCATGAATTGAATCATGAATTGAATCATGAATCATGAATTGAATCATGAATCATGAATCATGAATCATGAATTGAATTCATCAATCATGAATCATGAATTGAATCATGAATTGAATCATGAATCATGAATTGAATCATGAATCATGAATCATGAATCATGAATCATAAATTGAATCATGAATCATGAATTAAATCATAAATTGAATCATGAATCATGAATTGAATCATGAATCATGAATCATGAATTGAATCATGAATCATGAATTAAATCATAAATTGAATCATGAATCATGAATCATGAATTGAATCATGAATCATGAATCATGAATTGAATCATGAATCATGAATCATGAATCGAATCATGAATCATGAATCATGAATTGAATCATGAATCATGAATTGAATCATGAATCGAATCATGAATCATGAATCATAAATCATGAATTGAATCATGAATCATGAATTGAATCATGAATCATGAATCATGAATTGAATCATGAATCATAAATCATGAATTGAATCATGAATTAAATCATGAATCATGAATCATAAATTGAATCATGAATTGAATCATAAATCATGAATCATGAATTGAATCATGAATCATGAATCATAAATTGAATCATGAATTGAATCATAAATCATGAATCATGAATTGAATCATGAATCATGAATCATGAATTGAATCATAAATCATGAATCATGAATCATGAATTGAATTCATCAATCATGAATCATGAATTGAATCATGAATTGAATCATGAATCATGAATTGAATCATGAATCATGAATCATGAATCATGAATCATGAATCATAAATTGAATCATGAATCATGAATTAAATCATGAATTGAATCATGAATCATGAATCATGAATTGAATCATGAATCATGAATCATGAATTGAATCATGAATCATGATTTAAATCATAAATTGAATCATGAATCATGAATCATGAATCATGAATTGAATCATGAATCATGAATCATGAATTGAATCATGAATCATGAATTGAATCATGAATCATGAATTATGAATCATGAATTGAATCATGAATCATGAATTGAAATATTGAATCATGAATCATGAATTGAATCATGAATCATGAATCATGAATTGAATCATGAATCATGAATTATGAATCATGAATTGAATCATGAATCATGAATTGAAATATTGAATCATGAATCATGAATCATGAATTGAATCATGAATCATGAATCGAATCATGAATCATGAATTAAATCATGAATTATGAATTGAATCATGAATCATGAATTGAATAATGAATCATGAATCATGAATTGAATCATGAATCATGAATCATGAATCGAATCATGAATCATGAATTAAATCATAAATCATGAATTGAATCATGAATCATGAATTGAATAATGAATCATGAATCATGAATTGAATCATGAATTGAATCATGAATCATGAATTGAATCATGAATTAAATCATGAATCATGAATCATAAATTGAATCATGAATTGAATCATAAATCATGAATCATGAATTGAATCATGAATCATGAATCATAAATTGAATCATGAATTGAATCATAAATCATGAATCATGAATTGAATCATGAATCATGAATCATGAATTGAATCATGAATCATGATTCATGAATCATGAATTGAATCATGCATCATGAATTGAATCATGAATTGAATCATAAATCATGAATCATGAATCATGAATTGAATTCATCAATCATGAATCATGAATTGAATCATGAATTGAATCATGAATCATGAATTGAATCATGAATCATGAATCATGAATCATGAATTGAATTCATCAATCATGAATCATGAATTGAATCATGAATTGAATCATGAATCATGAATTGAATCATGAATCATGAATTATGAATCATGAATTGAATCATGAATCATGAATTGAAATATTGAATCATGAATCATGAATTGAATCATGAATCATGAATCATGAATTGAATCATGAATCATGAATTATGAATCATGAATTGAATCATGAATCATGAATTGAAATATTGAATCATGAATCATGAATCATGAATTGAATCATGAATCATGAATCGAATCATGAATCATGAATTAAATCATGAATTATGAATTGAATCATGAATCATGAATTGAATAATGAATCATGAATCATGAATTGAATCATGAATCATGAATCATGAATCGAATCATGAATCATGAATTAAATCATAAATCATGAATTGAATCATGAATCATGAATTGAATCATGATTAATGAATCATGAATCGAATCATGAATCATGAATCATGAATCATGAATCATGAATCATGAATTGAATCATGAATCATGAATCATGAATCATGAATTGAATCATGAATAATGAATCATGAATTAAATCATGAATCATGAATCATGAATTGAATCATGAATCATGAATTGAATCATGAATCATGAATCATGAATCATGAATCGAATCATAAATCATGAATCATGAATCATGAATCATGAATTGAATCATGAATCATGAATTGAATCATGAATCATGAATCATGAATCATGAATCATGAATTGAATCATGAATCATAAATCATGAATTGAATCATGAATCATGAATCATGAATTATGAATTGAATCATGAATCATGAATCATGAATTGAATCATGAATAATGAATCATGAATCATGAATTGAATCATGATTAATGAATCATGAATCGAATCATGAATCATGAATCAAGAATCATGAAACGAATCATGAATCATGAATTGAATCATGAATCATGAATAGAATCATGAATCATGAATCATGAATCATGAATTGAATTCATCAATCATGAATCATGAATTGAATCATGAATTGAATCATGAATCATGAATTGAATCATGAATCATGAATCATGAATCATGAATCATAAATTGAATCATGAATTAAATCATAAATTGAATCATGAATCATGAATTGAATCATGAATCATGAATCATGAATTGAATCATGAATCATGAATTAAATCATAAATTGAATCATGAATCATGAATCATGAATTGAATCATGAATCATGAATTGAATCATGAATCATGAATCATGAATCGAATCATGAATCATGAATCATGAATCATGAATTGAATCATGAATAATGAATCATGAATTGAATCATGAATCATGAATCATGAATTGAATCATGAATCATGAATTGAATCATGAATCATGAATCATGAATCGAATCATGAATCATGAATCATAAATCATGAATTGAATCATGAATCATGAATTGAATCATGAATCATGAATCATGAATCATGAATTGAATCATGAATCATAAATCATGAATTGAATCATGAATCATGAATTGAATCATGAATCATGAATCGTGAATTGAATCATGAATAATGAATCATGAATCATGAATTGAATCATGATTAATGAATCATGAATCGAATCATGAATCATGAATCATGAATCATGAATCATGAATCATGAATTGAATCATGAATCATGAATCATGAATCATGAATTGAATCATGAATAATGAATCATGAATTAAATCATGAATCATGAATCATGAATTGAATCATGAATCATGAATTGAATCATGAATCATGAATCATGAATCATGAATCGAATCATAAATCATGAATCATGAATCATGAATCATGAATTGAATCATGAATCATGAATTGAATCATGAATCATGAATCATGAATCATGAATTGAATCATGAATCATAAATCATGAATTGAATCATGAATCATGAATCATGAATTATGAATTGAATCATGAATCATGAATCATGAATTGAATCATGAATAATGAATCATGAATCATGAATTGAATCATGATTAATGAATCATGAATCGAATCATGAATCATGAATCAAGAATCATGAAACGAATCATGAATCATGAATTGAATCATGAAACATGAATTGAATCATGATTAATGAATCATGAATCGAATCATGAATCATGAATCAAGAATCATGAAACGAATCATGAATCATGAATTGAATCATGAATCATGAATTGAATCATGAATCATGAATCATGAATCATGAATCGAATCATGAATCATGAATCATGAATCATGAATTGAATCATGAATCATGAATTGAATCAGGATTTGAATCAAGAATTGAATCATGAATCATGAATTGAATCATGAATCATGAATTATGAATCATGAATTGAATCATGAATCATGAATTGAATCATGAATCATGAATCATGAATCATGAATCATGAATTGAATCATGAATCATGAACCATGAATCGAATCATGAATCATGAATTAAATCATGAATCATGAATTGAATCATGAATCATGAATTGAATAATGAATCATGAATCATGAATTGAATCATGATTAATGAATCATGAATCGAATCATGAATCATGAATCATGAATCATGAATCATGAATTGAATCATGAATCATGAATCATGAATTATGAATTGAATCATGAATCATGAATTGAATCATGAATCATGAATTGAATCAGGATTCGAATCATGAATTGAATCATGAATCATGAATTGAATCATGAATCATGAATTATGAATCATGAATTGAATCATGAATCATGAATTGAAATATTGAATCATGAATCATGAATCATGAATTGAATCATGAATCATGAATCATGAATCGAATCATGAATCATGAATTAAATCATGAATCATGAATTGAATAATGAATCATGAATCATGAATTGAATCATGAATTGAATCATGAATCAAGAATCATAAATTGAATCATAAATTGAATCATGATCATGAATCATGAATTGAATCATGAATCATGAATCATGAATCATGAATCATGATTCATGAATCATGAATTGAATCATGAATCATGAATCATGAATCATGAATTGAATCATTAATCATGATTCATGAATCATGAATTGAATCATAAATCATGAATCATGAATCATGAATTGAATTCATCAATCATGAATCATGAATTGAATCATGAATTGAATCATGAATCATGAATTGAATCATGAATCATGAATCATGAATCATGAATCATGAATCATAAATTGAATCATGAATCATGAATTAAATCATGAATTGAATCATGAATTGAATCATGAATCATGAATCATGAATTGAATCATGAATCATGAATTAAATCATAAATTGAATCATGAATCATGAATCATGAATTGAATCATGAATCATGAATCATGAATTGAATCATGAATCATGAATTGAATCATGAATCATGAATTATGAATCATGAATTGAATCATGAATCATGAATTGAAATATTGAATCATGAATCATAAATCATGAATTGAATCATGAATCATGAATTGAATCATGAATCATGAATTATGAATCATGAATTGAATCATGAATCATGAATTGAAATATTGAATCATGAATCATGAATCATGAATTGAATCATGAATCATGAATCGAATCATGAATCATGAATTAAATCATGAATTATGAATTGAATCATGAATCATGAATTGAATAATGAATCATGAATCATGAATTGAATCATGAATCATGAATCATGAATCGAATCATGAATCATGAATTAAATCATAAATCATGAATTGAATCATGAATCATGAATTGAATAATGAATCATGAATCATGAATTGAATCATGAATTGAATCATGAATCATGAATTGAATCATGAATTAAATCATGAATCATGAATCATAAATTGAATCATGAATTGAATCATAAATCATGAATCATGAATTGAATCATGAATCATGAATCATAAATTGAATCATGAATTGAATCATAAATCATGAATCATGAATTGAATCATGAATCATGAATCATGAATTGAATCATGAATCATGATTCATGAATCATGAATTGAATCATGCATCATGAATTGAATCATGAATTGAATCATAAATCATGAATCATGAATCATGAATTGAATTCATCAATCATGAATCATGAATTGAATCATGAATTGAATCATGAATCATGAATTGAATCATGAATCATGAATCATGAATCATGAATTGAATTCATCAATCATGAATCATGAATTGAATCATGAATTGAATCATGAATCATGAATTGAATCATGAATCATGAATCATGAATCATAAATTGAATCATGAATCATGAATTAAATCATAAATTGAATCATGAATCATGAATTGAATCATGAATCATGAATCATGAATTGAATCATGAATCATGAATTAAATCATAAATTGAATCATGAATCATGAATCATGAATTGAATCATGAATCATGAATCATGAATTGAATCATGAATCATGAATCATGAATCGAATCATGAATCATGAATCATGAATCATGAATTGAATCATGAATAATGAATCATGAATTGAATCATGAATCATGAATCATGAATTGAATCATGAATCATGAATTGAATCATGAATCATGAATCATGAATCGAATCATGAATCATGAATCATAAATCATGAATTGAATCATGAATCATGAATTGAATCATGAATCATGAATCATGAATCATGAATTGAATCATGAATCATAAATCATGAATTGAATCATGAATCATGAATCATGAATTGAATCATGAATCATGAATCGTGAATTGAATCATGAATAATGAATCATGAATCATGAATTGAATCATGATTAATGAATCATGAATCGAATCATGAATCATGAATCATGAATCATGAATCATGAATCATGAATTGAATCATGAATCATGAATCATGAATCATGAATTGAATCATGAATAATGAATCATGAATTAAATCATGAATCATGAATCATGAATTGAATCATGAATCATGAATTGAATCATGAATCATGAATCATGAATCATGAATCGAATCATAAATCATGAATCATGAATCATGAATCATGAATTGAATCATGAATCATGAATTGAATCATGAATCATGAATCATGAATCATGAATTGAATCATGAATCATAAATCATGAATTGAATCATGAATCATGAATCATGAATTATGAATTGAATCATGAATCATGAATCATGAATTGAATCATGAATAATGAATCATGAATCATGAATTGAATCATGATTAATGAATCATGAATCGAATCATGAATCATGAATCAAGAATCATGAAACGAATCATGAATCATGAATTGAATCATGAATCATGAATCATGAATCATGAATTGAATTCATCAATCATGAATCATGAATTGAATCATGAATTGAATCATGAATCATGAATTGAATCATGAATCATGAATCATGAATCATGAATCATAAATTGAATCATGAATCATGAATCATGAATCATGAATTGAATCATGAATAATGAATCATGAATTGAATCATGAATCATGAATCATGAATTGAATCATGAATCATGAATTGAATCATGAATCATGAATCATGAATCGAATCATGAATCATGAATCATAAATCATGAATTAAATCATGAATCATGAATTGAATCATGAATCATGAATCATGAATCATGAATTGAATCATGAATCATAAATCATGAATTGAATCATGAATCATGAATCATGAATTGAATCATGAATCATGAATCGTGAATTGAATCATGAATAATGAATCATGAATCATGAATTGAATCATGATTAATGAATCATGAATCGAATCATGAATCATGAATCATGAATCATGAATCATGAATCATGAATTGAATCATGAATCATGAATCATGAATCATGAATTGAATCATGAATAATGAATCATGAATTAAATCATGAATCATGAATCATGAATTGAATCATGAATCATGAATTGAATCATGAATCATGAATCATGAATCATGAATCGAATCATAAATCATGAATCATGAATCATGAATCATGAATTGAATCATGAATCATGAATTGAATCATGAATCATGAATCATGAATCATGAATTGAATCATGAATCATAAATCATGAATTGAATCATGAATCATGAATCATGAATTATGAATTGAATCATGAATCATGAATCATGAATTGAATCATGAATAATGAATCATGAATCATGAATTGAATCATGATTAATGAATCATGAATCGAATCATGAATCATGAATCAAGAATCATGAAACGAATCATGAATCATGAATTGAATCATGAATCATGAATTGAATCATGAATCATGAATCATGAATCATGAATTGAATTCATCAATCATGAATCATGAATTGAATCATGAATTGAATCATGAATCATGAATTGAATCATGAATCATGAATCATGAATCATGAATCATAAATTGAATCATGAATCATGAATTAAATCATAAATTGAATCATGAATCATGAATTGAATCATGAATCATGAATCATGAATTGAATCATGAATCATGAATTAAATCATAAATTGAATCATGAATCATGAATCATGAATTGAATCATGAATCATGAATTGAATCATGAATCATGAATCATGAATCGAATCATGAATCATGAATCATGAATCATGAATTGAATCATGAATAATGAATCATGAATTGAATCATGAATCATGAATCATGAATTGAATCATGAATCATGAATTGAATCATGAATCATGAATCATGAATCGAATCATGAATCATGAATCATAAATCATGAATTGAATCATGAATCATGAATTGAATCATGAATCATGAATCATGAATCATGAATTGAATCATGAATCATAAATCATGAATTGAATCATGAATCATGAATCATGAATTGAATCATGAATCATGAATCGTGAATTGAATCATGAATAATGAATCATGAATCATGAATTGAATCATGATTAATGAATCATGAATCGAATCATGAATCATGAATCATGAATCATGAATCATGAATCATGAATTGAATCATGAATCATGAATCATGAATCATGAATTGAATCATGAATAATGAATCATGAATTAAATCATGAATCATGAATCATGAATTGAATCATGAATCATGAATTGAATCATGAATCATGAATCATGAATCATGAATCGAATCATAAATCATGAATCATGAATCATGAATCATGAATTGAATCATGAATCATGAATTGAATCATGAATCATGAATCATGAATCATGAATTGAATCATGAATCATAAATCATGAATTGAAACATGAATCATGAATCATGAATTATGAATTGAATCATGAATCATGAATCATGAATTGAATCATGAATAATGAATCATGAATCATGAATTGAATCATGATTAATGAATCATGAATCGAATCATGAATCATGAATCAAGAATCATGAAACGAATCATGAATCATGAATTGAATCATGAATCATGAATTGAATCATGATTAATGAATCATGAATCGAATCATGAATCATGAATCAAGAATCATGAAACGAATCATGAATCATGAATTGAATCATGAATCATGAATTGAATCATGAATCATGAATCATGAATCATGAATCGAATCATGAATCATGAATCATGAATCATGAATCATGAATTGAATCATGAATCATTAAATTGAATCAGGATTTGAATCAAGAATTGAATCATGAATCATGAATTGAATCATGAATCATGAATTATGAATCATGAATTGAATCATGAATCATGAATTGAATCATGAATCATGAATCATGAATCATGAATCATGAATTGAATCATGAATCATGAACCATGAATCGAATCATGAATCATGAATTAAATCATGAATCATGAATTGAATCATGAATCATGAATTGAATAATGAATCATGAATCATGAATTGAATCATGATTAATGAATCATGAATCGAATCATGAATCATGAATCATGAATCATGAATCATGAATCATGAATTGAATCATGAATCATGAATCATGAATTATGAATTGAATCATGAATCATGAATTGAATCATGAATCATGAATTAAATCATGGTTAATGAATCATGAATCGAATCATGAATCATGAATCAAGAATCATGAAACGAATCATGAATCATGAATTGAATCATGAATCATGAATTGAATCATGAATCATGAATCATGAATCATGAATCATGAACTGAATCATGAATCATGAATTGAATCATGAATCATGAATTGAATAATGAATCATGAATTGAATCATGAATTGAATCATGAATCATGAATTGAATCATGAATCATGAATTGAATCATGAATCATGAATCATGAATCATTAATCGAATCATGAATCATGAATCATGAATTGAATCATGAATCATGAATTGAATCAGGATTCGAATCAAGAATTGAATCATGAATCATGAATTGAATCATGAATCATGAATAATGAATCATGAATTGAATCATGAATCATGAATTGAATCATGAATCATGAATCATGAATCATGAATCATGAATTGAATCATGAATCATGAATCATGAATTGAATCATGAATCATGAATTGAATCAGGATTCGAATCAAGAATTGAATCATGAATCATGAATTGAATCATGAATCATGAATAATGAATCATGAATTGAATCATGAATCATGAATTGAATCATGAATCATGAATCATGAATCATGAATCATGAATTGAATCATGAATCATGAATCATGAATTGAATCATGAATCATGAATCATGAATCGAATCATGAATCATGAATTAAATCATGAATCATGAATTGAATTATGAATCATGAATTGAATAATGAATCATGAATCATGAATTGAATCATGAATTGAATCATGAATCATGAATTGAATCATGAATTAAATCATGAATCATGAATCATAAATTGAATCATGAATTGAATCATGAATCATGAATCATGAATTGAATTATGTATCATGAATCATGAATTGAATCATGAATCATGATTCATGAATCATGAATTGAATCATGAATCATGAATCATGAATTGAATCATGAATCATGAATTGAATCATGCATCATGAATTGAATCATGAATTGAATCATAAATCATGAATCATGAATCATGAATTGAATTTATCAATTATTAATCATGAATTGAATCATTAATTGAATCATGAATCATGAATTGAATCATGAATCATGAATTGAATCATGAATCATGAATCATGAATCATGAATCATAAATTGAATCATGAATTATGAATTAAATCATAAATTGAATCATGAATCATGAATCAAGAATTGAATCATGAATCATGAATCATGAATTGAATCATGAATCATGTATTAAATCATAAATTGAATCATGAATCATGAATCATGAATTGAATCATGAATCATGAATCATGAATTGAATCATGAATCATGAATCGAATCATGAATCATGAATTGAATCATGAATGGAATCATGAATCATGAATTGAATCATGAATCATGAATCGAATCATGAATCATGAATCCAATCATGAATCTTGAATCATGAATTGAATCATGAATCATGAATTGAATCATGAATCATGAATCATGAATCGAATCATGAATCATGAATCAAGAATCATGAATTAAATCATGAATCATGAATTAAATCATGAATCATGAATTGAATCATGAATCATGAATCATGAATTATGAATCTAATTATGAATCATGAATCATGAATCATGAATCATGAATTGAATAATGAATCATGAATCATGTATTGAATCATGAATCATGAATCATGAATTGAATCATGAATTAGGAATCATGAATTGAATCATGAATCATGAATTGAATCATGAATCATGAATCATGAATCATGAATCATGAATTGAATCATGAATCATGAATCATGAATCGAATCATGAATCATGAATTAAATCATGAATCATGAATTGAATCATGAATCATGAATTGAATCATGAATTGAATCATGAATCATGAATTGAATCATGAATCATGAATTGAATCATGAATCATGAATCATGAATTGTATTATGAATCATGAATCAAATCATGAATCATGAATTGAATCATGAATTGAATCATGAATCGAATCATGAATCATGAATCATGAATTGAATCATGAATCATGAATCGAATCATGAATCTTAAATCATGAATTGAATAATGAATCATGAATCATGAATTGAATCATGAATCATGAATCATGAATCGAATCATCAATCATGAATCATGAATCATGAATCATGAATCGAATCATGAATCATGAATTGAATCATGAATCATGAATCATGAATCATGAATTGAATCATGAATCATGAATCATGAATCGAATGATGAATCATGAATCAAGAATCATGAATTAAATCATGAATCATGAATTTAATTATGAATCATAAATCATCAATCATGAATTATGAATTGAATCATGAATCATGAATTGAATCATGAATCATGAATCATGAATCATGAATCATGAATTGAATTCATCAATCATGAATCATGAATTGAATCATGAATTGAATCATGAATCATGAATTGAATCATGAATCATGAATCATGAATCATGAATCATAAATTGAATCATGAATCATGAATTAAATCATAAATTGAATCATGAATCATGAATCATGAATCATGAATCATGAATCATGAATTGAATCATGAATCATGAATTAAATCATAAATTGAATCATGAATCATGAATCATGAATCATGAATTGAATCATGAATCATGAATCATGAATCATGAATCATGAATTGAATCATGAATCATGAATCATGAATTGAATCATGAATAATGAATCATGAATTGAATCATGAATCATGAATCATGAATTGAATCATGAATCATGAATTATGAATTGAATCATGAATCATAAATCATGAATTGAATCATGAATCATGAATCATGAATTATGAATTGAATCATGAATCATGAATCATGAATTGAATCATGAATAATGAATCATGATTCATGAATTGAATCATGATTAATGAATCATGAATCGAATCATGAATCATGAATCATGAATCATGAATCATGAATCGAATCATGAATCATGAATCATGAATCATGAATTGAATCATGAATAATGAATCATGAATTAAATCATGAATCATGAATCATGAATTGAATCATGAATCATGAATTGAATCATGAATCATGAATCATGAATCATGAATCGAATCATGAATCATGAATCATGAATCATGAATTGAATCATGAATCATGAATTGAATCATGAATCATGAATCATGAATCATGAATCATGAATCATGAATTGAATCATGAATCATAAATCATGAATTGAATCATGAATCATGAATCATGAATCATGAATTGAATCATGATTAATGAATCATGAATCGAATCATGAATCATGAATCAAGAATCATGAAACGAATCATGAATCATGAATTGAATCATGAATCATGAATTGAATCATGAATCATGAATCATGAATCATGAATCGAATCATGAATCATGAATCATGAATCATGAATTGAATCATGAATCATGAATTGAATCAGGATTCGAATCAAGAATTGAATCATGAATCATGAATTGAATCATGAATCATGAATAATGAATCATGAATTGAATCATGAATCATGAATTGAATCATGAATCATGAATCATGAATCATGAATCATGAATTGAATCATGAATCATGAATCATGAATTGAATCATGAATCATGAATCATGAATCGAATCATGAATCATGAATTAAATCATGAATCATGAATTGAATCATGAATCATGAATTGAATAATGAATCATGAATCATGAATTGAATCATGAATTGAATCATGAATCATGAATTGAATCATGAATTAAATCATGAATCATGAATCATAAATTGAATCATGAATTGAATCATGAATCATGAATCATGAATTGAATTATGTATCATGAATCATGAATTGAATCATGAATCATGATTCATGAATCATGAATTGAATCATGAATCATGAATCATGAATTGAATCATGAATCATGAATTGAATCATGCATCATGAATTGAATCATGAATTGAATCATAAATCATGAATCATGAATCATGAATTGAATTCATCAATTATTAATCATGAATTGAATCATTAATTGAATCATGAATCATGAATTGAATCATGAATCATGAATTGAATCATGAATCATGAATTGAATCATGAATCATGAATCATGAATCATGAATCATAAATTGAATCATGAATTATGAATTAAATCATAAATTGAATCATGAATCATGAATCAAGAATTGAATCATGAATCATGAATCATGAATTGAATCATGAATCATGTATTAAATCATAAATTGAATCATGAATCATGAATCATGAATTGAATCATGAATCATGAATCATGAATTGAATCATGAATCATGAATCGAATCATGAATCATGAATTGAATCATGAATCGAATCATGAATCATGAATTGAATCATGAATCATGAATCGAATCATGAATCATGAATCCAATCATGAATCTTGAATCATGAATTGAATCATGAATCATGAATCATGAATTGAATCATGAATCATGAATCATGAATCGAATCATGAATCATGAATCAAGAATCATGAATTAAATCATGAATCATGAATTAAATCATGAATCATGAATTGAATCATGAATCATGAATCATGAATTATGAATCTAATCATGAATCATGAATCATGAATCATGAATTGAATAATGAATCATGAATCATGTATTGAATCATGAATCATGAATCATGAATTGAATCATGAATTAGGAATCATGAATTGAATCATGAATCATGAATTGAATCATGAATCATGAATCATGAATCATGAATCATGAATTGAATCATGAATCATGAATCATGAATCGAATCATGAATCATGAATTAAATCATGAATCATGAATTGAATCATGAATCATGAATTGAATCATGAATCATGAATTGAATCATGAATCATGAATCATGAATTGTATTATGAATCATGAATCAAAGCATGAATCATGAATTGAATCATGAATCGAATCATGAATCGAATCATGAATCATGAATCATGAATTGAATCATGAATCATGAATCGAATCATGAATCTTAAATCATGAATTGAATAATGAATCATGAATCATGAATTGAATCATGAATCATGAATCATGAATCGAATCATCAATCATGAATTATGAATCATGAATCATGAATCGAATCATGAATCATGAATTGAATCATGAATCATGAATCATGAATTGAATCATGAATCATGAATCATGAATCGAATGATGAATCATGAATCAAGAATCATGAATTAAATCATGAATCATGAATTTAATTATGAATCATAAATCATCAATCATGAATTATGAATTGAATCATGAATCATGAATTGAATCATGAATCATGAATCATGACTCATGAATTGAATTCATCAATCATGAATCATGAATTGAATCATGAATTGAATCATGAATCATGAATTATGAATTGAATCATGAATCATAAATCATGAATTGAATCATGAATCATGAATCATGAATTATGAATTGAATCATGAATCATGAATCATGAATTGAATCATGAATAATGAATCATGATTCATGAATTGAATCATGATTAATGAATCATGAATCGAATCATGAATCATGAATCATGAATCATGAATCATGAATCGAATCATGAATCATGAATCATGAATCATGAATTGAATCATGAATAATGAATCATGAATTAAATCATGAATCATGAATCATGAATTGAATCATGAATCATGAATTGAATCATGAATCATGAATCATGAATCATGAATCGAATCATGAATCATGAATCATGAATCATGAATTGAATCATGAATCATGAATTGAATCATGAATCATGAATCATGAATCATGAATCATGAATTGAATCATGAATCATAAATCATGAATTGAATCATGAATCATGAATCATGAATCATGAATTGAATCATGATTAATGAATCATGAATCGAATCATGAATCATGAATCAAGAATCATGAAACGAATCATGAATCATGAATTGAATCATGAATCATGAATTGAATCATGAATCATGAATCATGAATCATGAATCGAATCATGAATCATGAATCATGAATCATGAATTGAATCATGAATCATGAATTGAATCAGGATTCGAATCAAGAATTGAATCATGAATCATGAATTGAATCATGAATCATGAATAATGAATCATGAATTGAATCATGAATCATGAATTGAATCATGAATCATGAATCATGAATCATGAATCATGAATTGAATCATGAATCATGAATCATGAATTGAATCATGAATCATGAATCATGAATCGAATCATGAATCATGAATTAAATCATGAATCATGAATTGAATCATGAATCATGAATTGAATAATGAATCATGAATCATGAATTGAATCATGAATTGAATCATGAATCATGAATTGAATCATGAATTAAATCATGAATCATGAATCATAAATTGAATCATGAATTGAATCATGAATCATGAATCATGAATTGAATTATGTATCATGAATCATGAATTGAATCATGAATCATGATTCATGAATCATGAATTGAATCATGAATCATGAATCATGAATTGAATCATGAATCATGAATTGAATCATGCATCATGAATTGAATCATGAATTGAATCATAAATCATGAATCATGAATCATGAATTGAATTCATCAATTATTAATCATGAATTGAATCATTAATTGAATCATGAATCATGAATTGAATCATGAATCATGAATTGAATCATGAATCATGAATCATGAATCATGAATCATAAATTGAATCATGAATTATGAATTAAATCATAAATTGAATCATGAATCATGAATCAAGAATTGAATCATGAATCATGAATCATGAATTGAATCATGAATCATGTATTAAATCATAAATTGAATCATGAATCATGAATCATGAATTGAATCATGAATCATGAATCATGAATTGAATCATGAATCATGAATCGAATCATGAATCATGAATTGAATCATGAATCGAATCATGAATCATGAATTGAATCATGAATCATGAATCGAATCATGAATCATGAATCCAATCATGAATCTTGAATCATGAATTGAATCATGAATCATGAATCATGAATTGAATCATGAATCATGAATCATGAATCGAATCATGAATCATGAATCAAGAATCATGAATTAAATCATGAATCATGAATTAAATCATGAATCATGAATTGAATCATGAATCATGAATCATGAATTATGAATCTAATCATGAATCATGAATCATGAATCATGAATTGAATAATGAATCATGAATCATGTATTGAATCATGAATCATGAATCATGAATTGAATCATGAATTAGGAATCATGAATTGAATCATGAATCATGAATTGAATCATGAATCATGAATCATGAATCATGAATCATGAATTGAATCATGAATCATGAATCATGAATCGAATCATGAATCATGAATTAAATCATGAATCATGAATTGAATCATGAATCATGAATTGAATCATGAATCATGAATTGAATCATGAATCATGAATCATGAATTGTATTATGAATCATGAATCAAAGCATGAATCATGAATTGAATCATGAATCGAATCATGAATCGAATCATGAATCATGAATCATGAATTGAATCATGAATCATGAATCGAATCATGAATCTTAAATCATGAATTGAATAATGAATCATGAATCATGAATTGAATCATGAATCATGAATCATGAATCGAATCATCAATCATGAATTATGAATCATGAATCATGAATCGAATCATGAATCATGAATTGAATCATGAATCATGAATCATGAATTGAATCATGAATCATGAATCATGAATCGAATGATGAATCATGAATCAAGAATCATGAATTAAATCATGAATCATGAATTTAATTATGAATCATAAATAATCAATCATGAATTATGAATTGAATCATGAATCATGAATTGAATCATGAATCATGAATCATGACTCATGAATTGAATTCATCAATCATGAATCATGAATTGAATCATGAATTGAATCATGAATCATGAATTGAATCATGAATCATGAATTGAATCATGAATCATGAATCATGAATCATGAATCATAAATTGAATCATGAATCATGAATTAAATCATAAATTGAATCATGAATCATGAATTGAATCATGAATCATGAATCATGAATTGAATCATGAATCATGAATTAAATCATAAATTGAATCATGAATCATGAATCATGAATTGAATCATGAATCATGAATCATGAATTGAATCATGAATCATGAATCATGAATCGAATCATGAATCATGAATCATGAATCATGAATTGAATCATGAATAATGAATCATGAATTGAATCATGAATCATGAATCATGAATTGAATCATGAATCATGAATTGAATCATGAATCATGAATCATGAATCGAATCATGAATCATGAATCATAAATCATGAATTGAATCATGAATCATGAATTGAATCATGAATCATGAATCATGAATCATGAATTGAATCATGAATCATAAATCATGAATTGAATCATGAATCATGAATCATGAATTGAATCATGAATCATGAATCGTGAATTGAATCATGAATAATGAATCATGAATCATGAATTGAATCATGATTAATGAATCATGAATCGAATCATGAATCATGAATCATGAATCATGAATCATGAATCATGAATTTAATCATGAATCATGAATCATGAATCATGAATTGAATCATGAATAATGAATCATGAATTAAATCATGAATCATGAATCATGAATTGAATCATGAATCATGAATTGAATCATGAATCATGAATCATGAATCATGAATCGAATCATAAATCATGAATCATGAATCATGAATCATGAATTGAATCATGAATCATGAATTGAATCATGAATCATGAATCATGAATCATGAATTGAATCATGAATCATAAATCATGAATTGAATCATGAATCATGAATCATGAATTATGAATTGAATCATGAATCATGAATCATGAATTGAATCATGAATAATGAATCATGAATCATGAATTGAATCATGATTAATGAATCATGAATCGAATCATGAATCATGAATCAAGAATCATGAAACGAATCATGAATCATGAATTGAATCATGAGTCATGAATTGAATCATGATTAATGAATCATGAATCGAATCATGAATCATGAATCATAAAACGAATCATGAATCATGAATTGAATCATGAATCATGAATTGAATCATGAATCATGAATCATGAATCATGAATCGAATCATGAATCATGAATCATGAATCATGAATTGAATCATGAATCATGAATTGAATCAGGATTTGAATCAAGAATTGAATCATGAATCATGAATTGAATCATGAATCATGAATTATGAATCATGAATTGAATCATGAATCATGAATTGAATCATGAATCATGAATCATGAATCATGAATCATGAATTGAATCATGAATCATGAACCATGAATCGAATCATGAATCATGAATTAAATCATGAATCATGAATTGAATCATGAATCATGAATTGAATAATGAATCATGAATCATGAATTGAATCATGATTAATGAATCATGAATCGAATCATGAATCATGAATCATGAATCATGAATCATGAATCATGAATTGAATCATGAATCATGAATCATGATTTATGAATTGAATCATGAATCATGAATTGAATCATGAATCATGAATTGAATCATGATTAATGAATCATGAATCGAATCATGAATCATGAATCAAGAATCATGAAACGAATCATGAATCATGAATTGAATCATGAATCATGAATTGAATCATGAATCATGAATCATGAATCATGAATCATGAATTGAATCATGAATCATGAATTGAATCATGAATCATGAATTGAATAATGAATCATGAATTGAATCATGAATTGAATCATGAATCATGAATTGAATCATGAATTAAATCATGAATCATGAATCATAAATTGAATCATGAATTAAATCATGAATTATGAATCATGAATTGGATCATGAATCATGAATCATGAATTGAATCATGAATCATGAATTAAATCATAAATTGAATCATAAATCATGAATTGAATCATGAATCATGAATCATGAATTGAATCATGAATCATGAATTGAATCATGAATCATGAATTATGAATCATGAATTGAATCATGAATCATGAATTGAAATATTGAATCATGAATCATGAATCATGAATTGAATCATGAATCATGAATCATGAATCGAATCATGAATCATGAATTGAATAATAAATCATGAATCATGAATTGAATCATGAATTGAATCATGAATCATGAATTGAATCATGAATTAAATCATGAATCATGAATCATAAATTGAATCATGAATTAAATCATAAATCATGAATCATGAATTGAATCATGAATCATGATTCATGAATCATGAATTGAATCATGAATCATGAATCATGAATTGAATCATGAATCATGAATTGAATCATGCATCATGAATTGAATCATGAATTGAATCATAAATCATGAATCATGAATCATGAATTGAATTCATCAATCATGAATCATGAATTGAATCATGAATTGAATCATGAATCATGAATTGAATCATGAATCATGAATCATGAATCATGAATTGAATTCATCAATCATGAATCATGAATTGAATCATGAATTGAATCATGAATCATGAATTGAATCATGAATCATGAATCATGAATCATGAATCATAAATTGAATCATGAATCATGAATTAAATCATAAATTGAATCATGAATTGAATCATGAATTGAATCATGAATCATGAATTGAATCATGAATCATGAATCATGAATCATGAATCATAAATTGAATCATGAATCATGAATTAAATCATAAATTGAATCATGAATCATGAATCATGAATCATGAATCATGAATCATGAATCATGAATTGAATCATGAATCATGAATTAAATCATAAATTGAATCATGAATCATGAATCATGAATCATGAATTGAATCATGAATCATGAATCATGAATTGAATCATGAATCATGAATCATGAATTGAATCATGAATCATGAATCATGAATTGAATTATGAATAATGAATCATGAATTGAATCATGAATCATGAATCATGAATTGAATCATGAATCATGAATTATGAATTGAATCATGAATCATAAATCATGAATTGAATCATGAATCATGAATCATGAATTATGAATTGAATCATGAATCATGAATCATGAATTGAATCATGAATAATGAATCATGATTCATGAATTGAATCATGATTAATGAATCATGAATCGAATCATGAATCATGAATCATGAATCATGAATCATGAATCGAATCATGAATCATGAATCATGAATCATGAATTGAATCATGAATAATGAATCATGAATTAAATCATGAATCATGAATCATGAATTGAATCATGAATCATGAATTGAATCATGAATCATGAATCATGAATCATGAATCGAATCATGAATCATGAATCATGAATCATGAATTGAATCATGAATCATGAATTGAATCATGAATCATGAATCATGAATCATGAATCATGAATTGAATCATGAATCATAAATCATGAATTGAATCATGAATCATGAATTATGAATTGAATCATGAATCATGAATCATGAATTGAATCATGAATAATGAATCATGAATCATGAATTGAATCATGATTAATGAATCATGAATCGAATCATGAATCATGAATCAAGAATCATGAAACGAATCATGAATCATGAATTGAATCATGAATCATGAATTGAATCATGAATCATGAATCATGACTCATGAATCGAATCATGAATCATGAATCATGAATCATGAATTGAATCAGGATTCGAATCAAGAATTGAATCATGAATCATGAATTGAATCATGAATCATGAATAATGAATCATGAATTGAATCATGAATCATGAATTGAATCATGAATCATGAATCATGAATCATGAATCATGAATTGAATCATGAATCATGAATCATGAATTGAATCATGAATCATGAATCATGAATCGAATCATGAATCATGAATTAAATCATGAATCATGAATTGAATCATGAATCGTGAATTGAATCATGAATCATGAATCATGAATTGAATCATGAATTGAATCATGAATCATGAATTGAATCATGAATTAAATCATGAATCATGAATCATAAATTGAATCATGAATTGAATCATGAATCATGAATCATGAATTGAATTATGTATCATGAATCATGAATTGAATCATGAATCATGATTCATGAATCATGAATTGAATCATGAATCATGAATCATGAATTGAATCATGAATCATGAATTGAATCATGCATCATGAATTGAATCATGAATTGAATCATAAATCATGAATCATGAATCATGAATTGAATTCATCAATTATTAATCATGAATTGAATCATTAATTGAATCATGAATCATGAATTGAATCATGAATCATGAATTGAATCATGAATCATGAATCATGAATCATGAATCATAAATTGAATCATGAATTATGAATTAAATCATAAATTGAATCATGAATCATGAATCATGAATTGAATCATGAATCATGAATCATGAATTGAATCATGAATCATGTATTAAATCATAAATTGAATCATGAATCATGAATCATGAATTGAATCATGAATCATGAATCATGAATTGAATCATGAATCATGAATCGAATCATGAATCATGAATTGAATCATGAATCGAATCATGAATCATGAATTGAATCATGAATCATGAATCGAATCATGAATCATGAATCCAATCATGAATCTTGAATCATGAATTGAATCATGAATCATGAATCATGAATTGAATCATGAATCATGAATCATGAATCGAATCATGAATCATGAATCAAGAATCATGAATTGAATCATGAATCATGAATTAAATCATGAATCATGAATTGAATCATGAATCATGAATCATGAATTATGAATCTAATCATGAATCATGAATCATGAATCATGAATCATGAATTGAATAATGAATCATGAATCATGTATTGAATCATGAATCATGAATCATGAATTGAATCATGAATTAGGAATCATGAATTGAATCATGAATCATGAATTGAATCATGAATCATGAATCATGAATCATGAATCATGAATCATGAATTGAATCATGAATCATGAATCATGAATCGAATCATGAATCATGAATTAAATCATGAATCATGAATTGAATCATGAATCATGAATTGAATCTTGAATTGAATCATGAATCATGAATTGAATCATGAATCATGAATTGAATCATGAATCATGAATCATGAATTGTATTATGAATCATGAATCAAATCATGAATCATGAATTGAATCATGAATCGAATCATGAATCGAATCATGAATCATGAATCATGAATTGAATCATGAATCATGAATCATGAATCAAATCATCAATCATGAATCATGAATCATGAATCATGAATCGAATCATGAATCATGAATTGAATCATGAATCATGAATCATGAATCATGAATTGAATCATGAATCATGAATCGAATGATGAATCATGAATCAAGAATCATGAATTGAATCATGAATCATGAATTTAATTATGAATCATAAATCATCAATCATGAATTATGAATTGAATCATGAATCATGAATTGAATCATGAATCATGAATCATGAATCATGAATTGAATCATGAATCATGAATCATGAATTGAATCATGAATCATGAATCAAGAATCATGAATCGAATCATGAATCATGAATTGAATCATGAATCATTAATTGAATCATGAATCATGAATCATGAATCGAATCATGAATCATGAATTTAATTATGAATCATAAATCATGAATCAAGAATCATGAATCATGAATCATGAATCATGAATTGAATCATGAATCATGAATTGAATCATGAATAATGAATCAAATCATGAATCATGAATCATGAATCATGAATTGAATCATGAATCATGAATTGAATCATGAATAATGAATCATGAATCATGAATTGAATCATAAATCATGAATTGAATCATGAATCATGAATCATGAATTGAATCATGAATCATGAATCATGAATTATGAATTGAATCATGAATCATGAATCATGAATTGAATCATGAATCATAAATCATAAATCATGAATCATAAATCATGAAGTGAATCATGAATCATAATTCATGAATCGAATCATGAATCATGAATCAAAAATCATGAATCGAATCATGAATCATTAATTGAATCATGAATCATAAATCATGAATTAAATCATGAATCATGAATCATGAATAATAAATCGAATCATGAATCATGAATCATGAATCATGAATTGAATCATAAATCATGAATGATAAATCAAATCATGAATCATAAATTGAATCATGAATCATGAATCTTGAATCATGAATCATGAATTGAATCATGAATCATAAATTATGAATCATGAATTGAATCATGAATCAGGAATTGAATCATGAATCATGAATCATGAATTATGAATTGAATCATGAATCATGAATCATGAATCGAATCATGAATCATGAATTGAATCATGAATCATGAATTGAATCATGAATCATGAATCATGAATTGAATCCTGAATTGAATCATGAATCATGAATTGAATCATGAATTAAATCATGAATCATGAATAATAAATTGAATCATGAATCATGAATCATGAAATAAATCATGACTTGAATCATGAATCATGAATCATGAATCATGAATCATGAATCATGAATTGATTCATGAATCATGAATTGAATCATGAATCATGAATCATGAATCGAATCATGAATCATGAATCATGAATCATGAATCATGAATCATGAATCATGAATTGAATCATGAATCATGAATTGAATCATGAATCATGAATCGAATCATGAATCATGAATCATGAATCATGAATCATGAATTGAATCATGAATCAAGAATTGAATCATGAATCATGAATCATGAATCATGAATTGAATCATGAATCATGAATCATGAATTATGAATTGAATCATGAATCATGAATCATGAATCAAGAATCATGAATTGAATCATGAATCATGAATTGAATCATGAATCATGAATCATGAATTATGAATTGAATCGTGAATCATGAATCATGAATCATGAAGTGAATCATGAATCATGAATCATGAATCGAATCATGAATCATGAATCAAAAATAATGAATCGAATCATGAATCATGAATTGAATCATGAATCATGAATTAAATCATGAATCATGAATCATGAATAATAAATCGAATCATGAATCATGAATCATGAATCATGAATCATGAATTGAATCATGAATCATGAATTGAATCATAAATCATGAATGATAAATCAAATCATGAATCATAAATTGAATCATGAATCATGAATCTTGAATCATGAATCATGAATTGAATCATGAATCATAAATTTTGAATCATGAATTGAATCATGAATCAGGAATTGAATCATGAATCATGAATCATTAATTATGAATTATGAATTGAATCATGAATCATGAATCATGAATCGAATAATGAATCATGAATCGAATAATGAATCATGAATTGAATCATGAATCATGAATCATGAATTGAATCATGAATCATGAATCATGAATTGAATCCTGAATTGAATCATGAATCATGAATTGAATCATGAATTAAATCATGAATCATGAATAATAAATTGAAATGAAACATGAATCATGAATTGAATCATGAATCATGAATTGAATCATGAATCATGAATCATGAATCGAATCATGAATCATGAAACATGAATTGAATCATGAATCATGAATTGAATCATGAATCATGAATTATGAATCATGAATTGAATCATGAATCATGAATCATGAATTGAATCATGAATCATGAATCAAATCATAAATCATGAATTATGAATCATGAATTGAATCATGAATCATGAATCGAATCATGAATCATGAATTGAATCATGAATCGAAACATGAATCATAAATTATGAATTGAATCATGAATCATGAATCGAATCATAAATCATGAATTATGAATCATGAATTAAATCATGAATCATGAATCGAATCATGAATCATGAATTGAATCTTGAATCGAAACATGAATCATGAATCATGAATTGAATCATGAATCATGAATCATGAATCGAATCATGAATCATGAATCAAGAATCATGAATCGAATCATGAATCATGAATTAAATCATGAATCATGAATCATGAATTGAATCATGAATCATGAATCATGAATCGAATCATGAATCATGAATCATGAATTTAATTATGAATCATCAATCATGAATCATGAATCATGAATTGAATCATGAATCATGAATTGAATCATGAATCATGAATCATGAATCATGAATCAAATCATGAATCATGAATCATGAATCATGAATTGAATCATGAATCATGAATTGAATCATGAATAATGAATCATGAATCATGAATCATGAATTGAATCATGAATCATGAATCAAGAATCATGAATTCAATCATAAATCATGAATTCAATCATGAATCATGAATCATGAATTGAATCATGAATCATGAATCATGAATCATGAATTGAATCATGAATCATAAATCATGAATTGAATCATGAATCATGAATCATGAATTGAATCATGAATCATGAATCGTGAATTGAATCATGAATAATGAATCATGAATCATGAATTGAATCATGATTAATGAATCATGAATCGAATCATGAATCATGAATCATGAATCATGAATCATGAATCATGAATTGAATCATGAATCATGAATCATGAATCATGAATTGAATCATGAATAATGAATCATGAATTAAATCATGAATCATGAATCATGAATTGAATCATGAATCATGAATTGAATCATGAATCATGAATCATGAATCATGAATCGAATCATAAATCATGAATCATGAATCATGAATCATGAATTGAATCATGAATCATGAATTGAATCATGAATCATGAATCATGAATCATGAATTGAATCATGAATCATAAATCATGAATTGAAACATGAATCATGAATCATGAATTATGAATTGAATCATGAATCATGAATCATGAATTGAATCATGAATAATGAATCATGAATCATGAATTGAATCATGATTAATGAATCATGAATCGAATCATGAATCATGAATCAAGAATCATGAAACGAATCATGAATCATGAATTGAATCATGAATCATGAATTGAATCATGATTAATGAATCATGAATCGAATCATGAATCATGAATCAAGAATCATGAAACGAATCATGAATCATGAATTGAATCATGAATCATGAATTGAATCATGAATCATGAATCATGAATCATGAATCGAATCATGAATCATGAATCATGAATCATGAATCATGAATTGAATCATGAATCATTAAATTGAATCAGGATTTGAATCAAGAATTGAATCATGAATCATGAATTGAATCATGAATCATGAATTATGAATCATGAATTGAATCATGAATCATGAATTGAATCATGAATCATGAATCATGAATCATGAATCATGAATTGAATCATGAATCATGAACCATGAATCGAATCATGAATCATGAATTAAATCATGAATCATGAATTGAATCATGAATCATGAATTGAATAATGAATCATGAATCATGAATTGAATCATGATTAATGAATCATGAATCGAATCATGAATCATGAATCATGAATCATGAATCATGAATCATGAATTGAATCATGAATCATGAATCATGAATTATGAATTGAATCATGAATCATGAATTGAATCATGAATCATGAATTAAATCATGGTTAATGAATCATGAATCGAATCATGAATCATGAATCAAGAATCATGAAACGAATCATGAATCATGAATTGAATCATGAATCATGAATTGAATCATGAATCATGAATCATGAATCATGAATCATGAACTGAATCATGAATCATGAATTGAATCATGAATCATGAATTGAATAATGAATCATGAATTGAATCATGAATTGAATCATGAATCATGAATTGAATCATGAATCATGAATTGAATCATGAATCATGAATCATGAATCATTAATCGAATCATGAATCATGAATCATGAATTGAATCATGAATCATGAATTGAATCAGGATTCGAATCAAGAATTGAATCATGAATCATGAATTGAATCATGAATCATGAATAATGAATCATGAATTGAATCATGAATCATGAATTGAATCATGAATCATGAATCATGAATCATGAATCATGAATTGAATCATGAATCATGAATCATGAATTGAATCATGAATCATGAATTGAATCAGGATTCGAATCAAGAATTGAATCATGAATCATGAATTGAATCATGAATCATGAATAATGAATCATGAATTGAATCATGAATCATGAATTGAATCATGAATCATGAATCATGAATCATGAATCATGAATTGAATCATGAATCATGAATCATGAATTGAATCATGAATCATGAATCATGAATCGAATCATGAATCATGAATTAAATCATGAATCATGAATTGAATTATGAATCATGAATTGAATAATGAATCATGAATCATGAATTGAATCATGAATTGAATCATGAATCATGAATTGAATCATGAATTAAATCATGAATCATGAATCATAAATTGAATCATGAATTGAATCATGAATCATGAATCATGAATTGAATTATGTATCATGAATCATGAATTGAATCATGAATCATGATTCATGAATCATGAATTGAATCATGAATCATGAATCATGAATTGAATCATGAATCATGAATTGAATCATGCATCATGAATTGAATCATGAATTGAATCATAAATCATGAATCATGAATCATGAATTGAATTTATCAATTATTAATCATGAATTGAATCATTAATTGAATCATGAATCATGAATTGAATCATGAATCATGAATTGAATCATGAATCATGAATCATGAATCATGAATCATAAATTGAATCATGAATTATGAATTAAATCATAAATTGAATCATGAATCATGAATCAAGAATTGAATCATGAATCATGAATCATGAATTGAATCATGAATCATGTATTAAATCATAAATTGAATCATGAATCATGAATCATGAATTGAATCATGAATCATGAATCATGAATTGAATCATGAATCATGAATCGAATCATGAATCATGAATTGAATCATGAATGGAATCATGAATCATGAATTGAATCATGAATCATGAATCGAATCATGAATCATGAATCCAATCATGAATCTTGAATCATGAATTGAATCATGAATCATGAATTGAATCATGAATCATGAATCATGAATCGAATCATGAATCATGAATCAAGAATCATGAATTAAATCATGAATCATGAATTAAATCATGAATCATGAATTGAATCATGAATCATGAATCATGAATTATGAATCTAATTATGAATCATGAATCATGAATCATGAATCATGAATTGAATAATGAATCATGAATCATGTATTGAATCATGAATCATGAATCATGAATTGAATCATGAATTAGGAATCATGAATTGAATCATGAATCATGAATTGAATCATGAATCATGAATCATGAATCATGAATCATGAATTGAATCATGAATCATGAATCATGAATCGAATCATGAATCATGAATTAAATCATGAATCATGAATTGAATCATGAATCATGAATTGAATCATGAATTGAATCATGAATCATGAATTGAATCATGAATCATGAATTGAATCATGAATCATGAATCATGAATTGTATTATGAATCATGAATCAAATCATGAATCATGAATTGAATCATGAATTGAATCATGAATCGAATCATGAATCATGAATCATGAATTGAATCATGAATCATGAATCGAATCATGAATCTTAAATCATGAATTGAATAATGAATCATGAATCATGAATTGAATCATGAATCATGAATCATGAATCGAATCATCAATCATGAATCATGAATCATGAATCATGAATCGAATCATGAATCATGAATTGAATCATGAATCATGAATCATGAATCATGAATTGAATCATGAATCATGAATCATGAATCGAATGATGAATCATGAATCAAGAATCATGAATTAAATCATGAATCATGAATTTAATTATGAATCATAAATCATCAATCATGAATTATGAATTGAATCATGAATCATGAATTGAATCATGAATCATGAATCATGAATCATGAATCATGAATTGAATTCATCAATCATGAATCATGAATTGAATCATGAATTGAATCATGAATCATGAATTGAATCATGAATCATGAATCATGAATCATGAATCATAAATTGAATCATGAATCATGAATTAAATCATAAATTGAATCATGAATCATGAATCATGAATCATGAATCATGAATCATGAATTGAATCATGAATCATGAATTAAATCATAAATTGAATCATGAATCATGAATCATGAATCATGAATTGAATCATGAATCATGAATCATGAATCATGAATCATGAATTGAATCATGAATCATGAATCATGAATTGAATCATGAATAATGAATCATGAATTGAATCATGAATCATGAATCATGAATTGAATCATGAATCATGAATTATGAATTGAATCATGAATCATAAATCATGAATTGAATCATGAATCATGAATCATGAATTATGAATTGAATCATGAATCATGAATCATGAATTGAATCATGAATAATGAATCATGATTCATGAATTGAATCATGATTAATGAATCATGAATCGAATCATGAATCATGAATCATGAATCATGAATCATGAATCGAATCATGAATCATGAATCATGAATCATGAATTGAATCATGAATAATGAATCATGAATTAAATCATGAATCATGAATCATGAATTGAATCATGAATCATGAATTGAATCATGAATCATGAATCATGAATCATGAATCGAATCATGAATCATGAATCATGAATCATGAATTGAATCATGAATCATGAATTGAATCATGAATCATGAATCATGAATCATGAATCATGAATCATGAATTGAATCATGAATCATAAATCATGAATTGAATCATGAATCATGAATCATGAATCATGAATTGAATCATGATTAATGAATCATGAATCGAATCATGAATCATGAATCAAGAATCATGAAACGAATCATGAATCATGAATTGAATCATGAATCATGAATTGAATCATGAATCATGAATCATGAATCATGAATCGAATCATGAATCATGAATCATGAATCATGAATTGAATCATGAATCATGAATTGAATCAGGATTCGAATCAAGAATTGAATCATGAATCATGAATTGAATCATGAATCATGAATAATGAATCATGAATTGAATCATGAATCATGAATTGAATCATGAATCATGAATCATGAATCATGAATCATGAATTGAATCATGAATCATGAATCATGAATTGAATCATGAATCATGAATCATGAATCGAATCATGAATCATGAATTAAATCATGAATCATGAATTGAATCATGAATCATGAATTGAATAATGAATCATGAATCATGAATTGAATCATGAATTGAATCATGAATCATGAATTGAATCATGAATTAAATCATGAATCATGAATCATAAATTGAATCATGAATTGAATCATGAATCATGAATCATGAATTGAATTATGTATCATGAATCATGAATTGAATCATGAATCATGATTCATGAATCATGAATTGAATCATGAATCATGAATCATGAATTGAATCATGAATCATGAATTGAATCATGCATCATGAATTGAATCATGAATTGAATCATAAATCATGAATCATGAATCATGAATTGAATTCATCAATTATTAATCATGAATTGAATCATTAATTGAATCATGAATCATGAATTGAATCATGAATCATGAATTGAATCATGAATCATGAATCATGAATCATGAATCATAAATTGAATCATGAATTATGAATTAAATCATAAATTGAATCATGAATCATGAATCAAGAATTGAATCATGAATCATGAATCATGAATTGAATCATGAATCATGTATTAAATCATAAATTGAATCATGAATCATGAATCATGAATTGAATCATGAATCATGAATCATGAATTGAATCATGAATCATGAATCGAATCATGAATCATGAATTGAATCATGAATCGAATCATGAATCATGAATTGAATCATGAATCATGAATCGAATCATGAATCATGAATCCAATCATGAATCTTGAATCATGAATTGAATCATGAATCATGAATCATGAATTGAATCATGAATCATGAATCATGAATCGAATCATGAATCATGAATCAAGAATCATGAATTAAATCATGAATCATGAATTAAATCATGAATCATGAATTGAATCATGAATCATGAATCATGAATTATGAATCTAATCATGAATCATGAATCATGAATCATGAATTGAATAATGAATCATGAATCATGTATTGAATCATGAATCATGAATCATGAATTGAATCATGAATTAGGAATCATGAATTGAATCATGAATCATGAATTGAATCATGAATCATGAATCATGAATCATGAATCATGAATTGAATCATGAATCATGAATCATGAATCGAATCATGAATCATGAATTAAATCATGAATCATGAATTGAATCATGAATCATGAATTGAATCATGAATCATGAATTGAATCATGAATCATGAATCATGAATTGTATTATGAATCATGAATCAAAGCATGAATCATGAATTGAATCATGAATCGAATCATGAATCGAATCATGAATCATGAATCATGAATTGAATCATGAATCATGAATCGAATCATGAATCTTAAATCATGAATTGAATAATGAATCATGAATCATGAATTGAATCATGAATCATGAATCATGAATCGAATCATCAATCATGAATTATGAATCATGAATCATGAATCGAATCATGAATCATGAATTGAATCATGAATCATGAATCATGAATTGAATCATGAATCATGAATCATGAATCGAATGATGAATCATGAATCAAGAATCATGAATTAAATCATGAATCATGAATTTAATTATGAATCATAAATCATCAATCATGAATTATGAATTGAATCATGAATCATGAATTGAATCATGAATCATGAATCATGACTCATGAATTGAATTCATCAATCATGAATCATGAATTGAATCATGAATTGAATCATGAATCATGAATTGAATCATGAATCATGAATTGAATCATGAATCATGAATCATGAATCATGAATCATAAATTGAATCATGAATCATGAATTAAATCATAAATTGAATCATGAATCATGAATTGAATCATGAATCATGAATCATGAATTGAATCATGAATCATGAATTAAATCATAAATTGAATCATGAATCATGAATCATGAATTGAATCATGAATCATGAATCATGAATTGAATCATGAATCATGAATCATGAATCGAATCATGAATCATGAATCATGAATCATGAATTGAATCATGAATAATGAATCATGAATTGAATCATGAATCATGAATCATGAATTGAATCATGAATCATGAATTGAATCATGAATCATGAATCATGAATCGAATCATGAATCATGAATCATAAATCATGAATTGAATCATGAATCATGAATTGAATCATGAATCATGAATCATGAATCATGAATTGAATCATGAATCATAAATCATGAATTGAATCATGAATCATGAATCATGAATTGAATCATGAATCATGAATCATGAATTGAATCATGAATAATGAATCATGAATCATGAATTGAATCATGATTAATGAATCATGAATCGAATCATGAATCATGAATCATGAATCATGAATCATGAATCATGAATTTAATCATGAATCATGAATCATGAATCATGAATTGAATCATGAATAATGAATCATGAATTAAATCATGAATCATGAATCATGAATTGAATCATGAATCATGAATTGAATCATGAATCATGAATCATGAATCATGAATCGAATCATAAATCATGAATCATGAATCATGAATCATGAATTGAATCATGAATCATGAATTGAATCATGAATCATGAATCATGAATCATGAATTGAATCATGAATCATAAATCATGAATTGAATCATGAATCATGAATCATGAATTATGAATTGAATCATGAATCATGAATCATGAATTGAATCATGAATAATGAATCATGAATCATGAATTGAATCATGATTAATGAATCATGAATCGAATCATGAATCATGAATCAAGAATCATGAAACGAATCATGAATCATGAATTGAATCATGAGTCATGAATTGAATCATGATTAATGAATCATGAATCGAATCATGAATCATGAATCAAGAATCATAAAACGAATCATGAATCATGAATTGAATCATGAATCATGAATTGAATCATGAATCATGAATCATGAATCATGAATCGAATCATGAATCATGAATCATGAATCATGAATTGAATCATGAATCATGAATTGAATCAGGATTTGAATCAAGAATTGAATCATGAATCATGAATTGAATCATGAATCATGAATTATGAATCATGAATTGAATCATGAATCATGAATTGAATCATGAATCATGAATCATGAATCATGAATCATGAATTGAATCATGAATCATGAACCATGAATCGAATCATGAATCATGAATTAAATCATGAATCATGAATTGAATCATGAATCATGAATTGAATAATGAATCATGAATCATGAATTGAATCATGATTAATGAATCATGAATCGAATCATGAATCATGAATCATGAATCATGAATCATGAATCATGAATTGAATCATGAATCATGAATCATGATTTATGAATTGAATCATGAATCATGAATTGAATCATGAATCATGAATTGAATCATGATTAATGAATCATGAATCGAATCATGAATCATGAATCAAGAATCATGAAACGAATCATGAATCATGAATTGAATCATGAATCATGAATTGAATCATGAATCATGAATCATGAATCATGAATCATGAATTGAATCATGAATCATGAATTGAATCATGAATCATGAATTGAATAATGAATCATGAATTGAATCATGAATTGAATCATGAATCATGAATTGAATCATGAATTAAATCATGAATCATGAATCATAAATTGAATCATGAATTAAATCATGAATTATGAATCATGAATTGGATCATGAATCATGAATCATGAATTGAATCATGAATCATGAATTAAATCATAAATTGAATCATAAATCATGAATTGAATCATGAATCATGAATCATGAATTGAATCATGAATCATGAATTGAATCATGAATCATGAATTATGAATCATGAATTGAATCATGAATCATGAATTGAAATATTGAATCATGAATCATGAATCATGAATTGAATCATGAATCATGAATCATGAATCGAATCATGAATCATGAATTGAATAATAAATCATGAATCATGAATTGAATCATGAATTGAATCATGAATCATGAATTGAATCATGAATTAAATCATGAATCATGAATCATAAATTGAATCATGAATTAAATCATAAATCATGAATCATGAATTGAATCATGAATCATGATTCATGAATCATGAATTGAATCATGAATCATGAATCATGAATTGAATCATGAATCATGAATTGAATCATGCATCATGAATTGAATCATGAATTGAATCATAAATCATGAATCATGAATCATGAATTGAATTCATCAATCATGAATCATGAATTGAATCATGAATTGAATCATGAATCATGAATTGAATCATGAATCATGAATCATGAATCATGAATTGAATTCATCAATCATGAATCATGAATTGAATCATGAATTGAATCATGAATCATGAATTGAATCATGAATCATGAATCATGAATCATGAATCATAAATTGAATCATGAATCATGAATTAAATCATAAATTGAATCATGAATTGAATCATGAATTGAATCATGAATCATGAATTGAATCATGAATCATGAATCATGAATCATGAATCATAAATTGAATCATGAATCATGAATTAAATCATAAATTGAATCATGAATCATGAATCATGAATCATGAATCATGAATCATGAATCATGAATTGAATCATGAATCATGAATTAAATCATAAATTGAATCATGAATCATGAATCATGAATCATGAATTGAATCATGAATCATGAATCATGAATTGAATCATGAATCATGAATCATGAATTGAATCATGAATCATGAATCATGAATTGAATTATGAATAATGAATCATGAATTGAATCATGAATCATGAATCATGAATTGAATCATGAATCATGAATTATGAATTGAATCATGAATCATAAATCATGAATTGAATCATGAATCATGAATCATGAATTATGAATTGAATCATGAATCATGAATCATGAATTGAATCATGAATAATGAATCATGATTCATGAATTGAATCATGATTAATGAATCATGAATCGAATCATGAATCATGAATCATGAATCATGAATCATGAATCGAATCATGAATCATGAATCATGAATTGAATCATGAATAATGAATCATGAATTAAATCATGAATCATGAATCATGAATTGAATCATGAATCATGAATTGAATCATGAATCATGAATCATGAATCATGAATCGAATCATGAATCATGAATCATGAATCATGAATTGAATCATGAATCATGAATTGAATCATGAATCATGAATCATGAATCATGAATCATGAATTGAATCATGAATCATAAATCATGAATTGAATCATGAATCATGAATTATGAATTGAATCATGAATCATGAATCATGAATTGAATCATGAATAATGAATCATGAATCATGAATTGAATCATGATTAATGAATCATGAATCGAATCATGAATCATGAATCAAGAATCATGAAACGAATCATGAATCATGAATTGAATCATGAATCATGAATTGAATCATGAATCATGAATCATGACTCATGAATCGAATCATGAATCATGAATCATGAATCATGAATTGAATCAGGATTCGAATCAAGAATTGAATCATGAATCATGAATTGAATCATGAATCATGAATAATGAATCATGAATTGAATCATGAATCATGAATTGAATCATGAATCATGAATCATGAATCATGAATCATGAATTGAATCATGAATCATGAATCATGAATTGAATCATGAATCATGAATCATGAATCGAATCATGAATCATGAATTAAATCATGAATCATGAATTGAATCATGAATCATGAATTGAATCATGAATCATGAATCATGAATTGAATCATGAATTGAATCATGAATCATGAATTGAATCATGAATTAAATCATGAATCATGAATCATAAATTGAATCATGAATTGAATCATGAATCATGAATCATGAATTGAATTATGTATCATGAATCATGAATTGAATCATGAATCATGATTCATGAATCATGAATTGAATCATGAATCATGAATCATGAATTGAATCATGAATCATGAATTGAATCATGCATCATGAATTGAATCATGAATTGAATCATAAATCATGAATCATGAATCATGAATTGAATTCATCAATTATTAATCATGAATTGAATCATTAATTGAATCATGAATCATGAATTGAATCATGAATCATGAATTGAATCATGAATCATGAATCATGAATCATGAATCATAAATTGAATCATGAATTATGAATTAAATCATAAATTGAATCATGAATCATGAATCATGAATTGAATCATGAATCATGAATCATGAATTGAATCATGAATCATGTATTAAATCATAAATTGAATCATGAATCATGAATCATGAATTGAATCATGAATCATGAATCATGAATTGAATCATGAATCATGAATCGAATCATGAATCATGAATTGAATCATGAATCGAATCATGAATCATGAATTGAATCATGAATCATGAATCGAATCATGAATCATGAATCCAATCATGAATCTTGAATCATGAATTGAATCATGAATCATGAATCATGAATTGAATCATGAATCATGAATCATGAATCGAATCATGAATCATGAATCAAGAATCATGAATTGAATCATGAATCATGAATTAAATCATGAATCATGAATTGAATCATGAATCATGAATCATGAATTATGAATCTAATCATGAATCATGAATCATGAATCATGAATCATGAATTGAATAATGAATCATGAATCATGTATTGAATCATGAATCATGAATCATGAATTGAATCATGAATTAGGAATCATGAATTGAATCATGAATCATGAATTGAATCATGAATCATGAATCATGAATCATGAATCATGAATCATGAATTGAATCATGAATCATGAATCATGAATCGAATCATGAATCATGAATTAAATCATGAATCATGAATTGAATCATGAATCATGAATTGAATCTTGAATTGAATCATGAATCATGAATTGAATCATGAATCATGAATTGAATCATGAATCATGAATCATGAATTGTATTATGAATCATGAATCAAATCATGAATCATGAATTGAATCATGAATCGAATCATGAATCGAATCATGAATCATGAATCATGAATTGAATCATGAATCATGAATCATGAATCAAATCATCAATCATGAATCATGAATCATGAATCATGAATCGAATCATGAATCATGAATTGAATCATGAATCATGAATCATGAATCATGAATTGAATCATGAATCATGAATCGAATGATGAATCATGAATCAAGAATCATGAATTGAATCATGAATCATGAATTTAATTATGAATCATAAATCATCAATCATGAATTATGAATTGAATCATGAATCATGAATTGAATCATGAATCATGAATCATGAATCATGAATTGAATCATGAATCATGAATCATGAATTGAATCATGAATCATGAATCAAGAATCATGAATCGAATCATGAATCATGAATTGAATCATGAATCATTAATTGAATCATGAATCATGAATCATGAATCGAATCATGAATCATGAATTTAATTATGAATCATAAATCATGAATCAAGAATCATGAATCATGAATCATGAATCATGAATTGAATCATGAATCATGAATTGAATCATGAATAATGAATTGAATCATGAATCATGAATCATGAATCATGAATTGAATCATGAATCATGAATTGAATCATGAATAATGAATCATGAATCATGAATTGAATCATAAATCATGAATTGAATCATGAATCATGAATCATGAATTGAATCATGAATCATGAATCATGAATTATGAATTGAATCATGAATCATGAATCATGAATTGAATCATGAATCATAAATCATAAATCATGAATCATAAATCATGAAGTGAATCATGAATCATAATTCATGAATCGAATCATGAATCATGAATCAAAAATCATGAATCGAATCATGAATCATTAATTGAATCATGAATCATAAATCATGAATTAAATCATGAATCATGAATCATGAATAATAAATCGAATCATGAATCATGAATCATGAATCATGAATTGAATCATAAATCATGAATGATAAATCAAATCATGAATCATAAATTGAATCATGAATCATGAATCTTGAATCATGAATCATGAATTGAATCATGAATCATAAATTATGAATCATGAATTGAATCATGAATCAGGAATTGAATCATGAATCATGAATCATGAATTATGAATTGAATCATGAATCATGAATCATGAATCGAATCATGAATCATGAATTGAATCATGAATCATGAATTGAATCATGAATCATGAATCATGAATTGAATCCTGAATTGAATCATGAATCATGAATTGAATCATGAATTAAATCATGAATCATGAATAATAAATTGAATCATGAATCATGAATCATGAAATAAATCATGACTTGAATCATGAATCATGAATCATGAATCATGAATCATGAATCATGAATTGATTCATGAATCATGAATTGAATCATGAATCATGAATCATGAATCGAATCATGAATCATGAATCATGAATCATGAATCATGAATCATGAATCATGAATTGAATCATGAATCATGAATTGAATCATGAATCATGAATCGAATCATGAATCATGAATCATGAATCATGAATCATGAATTGAATCATGAATCAAGAATTGAATCATGAATCATGAATCATGAATCATGAATTGAATCATGAATCATGAATCATGAATTATGAATTGAATCATGAATCATGAATCATGAATCAAGAATCATGAATTGAATCATGAATCATGAATTGAATCATGAATCATGAATCATGAATTATGAATTGAATCGTGAATCATGAATCATGAATCATGAAGTGAATCATGAATCATGAATCATGAATCGAATCATGAATCATGAATCAAAAATAATGAATCGAATCATGAATCATGAATTGAATCATGAATCATGAATTAAATCATGAATCATGAATCATGAATAATAAATCGAATCATGAATCATGAATCATGAATCATGAATCATGAATTGAATCATGAATCATGAATTGAATCATAAATCATGAATGATAAATCAAATCATGAATCATAAATTGAATCATGAATCATGAATCTTGAATCATGAATCATGAATTGAATCATGAATCATAAATTTTGAATCATGAATTGAATCATGAATCAGGAATTGAATCATGAATCATGAATCATTAATTATGAATTATGAATTGAATCATGAATCATGAATCATGAATCGAATAATGAATCATGAATCGAATAATGAATCATGAATTGAATCATGAATCATGAATCATGAATTGAATCATGAATCATGAATCATGAATTGAATCCTGAATTGAATCATGAATCATGAATTGAATCATGAATTAAATCATGAATCATGAATAATAAATTGAAATGAAACATGAATCATGAATTGAATCATGAATCATGAATTGAATCATGAATCATGAATCATGAATCGAATCATGAATCATGAAACATGAATTGAATCATGAATCATGAATTGAATCATGAATCATGAATTATGAATCATGAATTGAATCATGAATCATGAATCATGAATTGAATCATGAATCATGAATCAAATCATAAATCATGAATTATGAATCATGAATTGAATCATGAATCATGAATCGAATCATGAATCATGAATTGAATCATGAATCGAAACATGAATCATAAATTATGAATTGAATCATGAATCATGAATCGAATCATAAATCATGAATTATGAATCATGAATTAAATCATGAATCATGAATCGAATCATGAATCATGAATTGAATCTTGAATCGAAACATGAATCATGAATCATGAATTGAATCATGAATCATGAATCATGAATCGAATCATGAATCATGAATCAAGAATCATGAATCGAATCATGAATCATGAATTAAATCATGAATCATGAATCATGAATTGAATCATGAATCATGAATCATGAATCGAATCATGAATCATGAATCATGAATTTAATTATGAATCATCAATCATGAATCATGAATCATGAATTGAATCATGAATCATGAATTGAATCATGAATCATGAATCATGAATCATGAATCAAATCATGAATCATGAATCATGAATCAAATCATGAATCATGAATCATGAATCATGAATTGAATCATGAATCATGAATTGAATCATGAATAATGAATCATGAATCATGAATCATGAATTGAATCATGAATCATGAATCAAGAATCATGAATTCAATCATAAATCATGAATTCAATCATGAATCATGAATCATGAATTAAATCATGAATCATGAATCATGAATTATGAATTGAATCATGAATCATGAATCATGAATTGAATCATGAATCATGAATCATAAATCATGAATCATGAATCATGAAGTGAATCATGAATCATGAATCATGAATCGAATCATGAATCATGAATCAAAAATCATGAATCGAATCATGAATCATTAATTGAATCATGAATCATAAATCATGAATCGAATCATGAATCATGAATCATGAATAATAAATCGAATCATGAATCATGAATCATGAATCATGAATCATGAATTGAATCATGAATCATGAATCATGAATTGAATCATAAATCATGAATGATAAATCAAATCATGAATCATAAATTGAATCATGAATCATGAATCTTGAATCATGAATCATGAAATGAATCATGAATCATGAATCATGAATCGAATAATGAATCATGAATCGAATAATGAATCATGAATTGAATCATGAATCATGAATCATGAATTGAATCATGAATCATGAATCATGAATTGAATCCTGAATTGAATCTTGAATCATGAATTGAATCATGAATTAAATCATGAATCATGAATAATAAATTGAATCATGAATCATGAATCATGAATTGAATCATGAATTGAATCATGAATCATGAATTGAATCATGAATCATGAATCATGAATTGAATCATGAATCATGAAATGAAACATGAATCATGAATCATGAATTGAATCATGAATCATGAATCGAATCATGAATCATGAAACATGAATTGAATCATGAATCATGAATTGAATCATGAATCATGAATTATGAATCATGAAATGAATCATGAATCATGAATCATGAATTGAATCATGAATTATGAATCGAATCATAAATCATGAATTATGAATCATGAATTAAATCATGAATCATGAATCGAATCATGAATCATGAATTGAAGCTTGAATCGAAACATGAATCATGAATCATGAATTGAATCATGAATCATGAATCATGAATCGAATCATGAATCATGAATCAAGAATCATGAATCGAATCATGAATCATGAATTGAATCATGAATCATGAATCATGAATTGAATCATGAATCATGAATCATGAATCGAATCATGAATCATGAATCATGAATTTAATTATGAATCATAAATCATGATTCATGAATCATGAATTGAATCATGAATCATGAATTGAATCATGAATCATGAATCATGAATCAAATCATGAATCATGAATCATGAATCATGAATTGAATCATGAATCATGAATTGAATCATGAATAATGAATCATGAATCATGAATCATGAATTGAATCATGAATCATGAATCAAGAATCATGAATTCAATCATAAATCATGAATTGAATCATGAATCATGAATTGAATCATGAATCATGAATCATGAATTATGAATTGAATCATGAATCATGAATTGAATCATGAATCATGAATCATAAATCATGAATCATGAATCATGAAGTGAATCATGAATCATGAATCATGAATCGAATCATGAATCATGAATCAAAAATCATGAATCGAATCATGAATCATTAATTGAATCATGAATCATAAATCATGAATTAAATCATGAATCATGAATCATGAATCATGAATCATGAATCATGAATTGAATCATGAATCATGAATCATGAATTGAATCATAAATCATGAATGATAAATCAAATCATGAATCATAAATTGAATCATGAATCATGAATCTTGATTCATGAATCATGAATTGAATCATGAATCATAAATTATGAATCATGAATTGAATCATGAATCAGGAATTGAATCATGAATCATGAATCATGAATCATGAATCATGAATTATGAATTGAATCATGAATCATGAATCATGAATCGAATCATGAATCATGAATTGAATCATGAATCATGAATTGAATCATGAATCATGAATCATGAATTGAATCCTGAATTGAATCATGAATCATGAATTGAATCATGAATTAAATCATGAATGATGAATAATAAATTAAATCATGAATCATGAATCATGAAATGAATCATGAATTGAATCATGAATCATGAATCATGAATCATGAATCATGAATTAAATCATGAATCATGAATTGAATCATGAATCATGAATCATGAATCGAATCATGAATCATGAATCATGAATCATGAATCATGAATCATGAATTGAATCATGAATCATGAATTAAATCATGAATCATGAATCGAATCATGAATCATGAATCATGAATCATGAATTGAATTATGAATCATGAATTGAATCATGAATCATGAATTGAATCATGAATCATGAATCATGAATTATGAATTGAATCATGAATCATGAATCATGAATCAAGAATCATGAATTGAATCATGAATCATGAATTGAATCATGAATCATGAATCATGAATCATGAATCATGAATCATGAACTGAATCATGAATCATGAATCATTAATCATGAATCATGAAGTGAATCATGAATCATGAATCATGAATCGAATCATGAATCATGAATCAAAAATAATGAATCGAATCATGAATCATGAATTGAATCATGAATCATGAATCATGAATTAAATCATGAATCATGAATCATGAATAATAAATCGAATCATGAATCATGAATCATGAATCATGAATCATGAATTGAATCATGAATCATGAATCATGAATTGAATCATAAATCATGAATGATAAATCAAATCATGAATCATAAATTGAATCATGAATCTTGAATCATGAATCATGAATTGAATCATGAATCATAAATTATGAATCATGAATTGAATCATGAATCAGGAATTGAATCATGAATCATGAATCATGAATTATGAATTATGAATTGAATCATGAATCATGAATCATGAATCGAATAATGAATCATGAATTGAATCATGAATCACGAATCATGAATTGAATCATGAATCATGAATCCTGAATTGAATCCTGAATTGAATCATGAATCATGAATTGAATCATGAATTAAATCATGAATCATGAATAATAAATGGAATCATGAATCATGAATCATGAATTGAATCATGAATTGAATCATGAATCATAAATCATGAATTAAATCATCATGAATCATGAATCATGAATTGAATCATGAATCATGAATCATGAAATGAAACATGAATCATGAATCATGAATTGAATCATGAATCATGAATTGAATCATGAATCATGAATCATGAATCGAATCATGAATCATGAAACATGAATTGAATCATGAATCATGAATTGAATCATGAATCATCAATTATGAATCATGAATCATGAATTGAATCATGAATCATGAATTGAATCAGGATTCAAATAAAGAATTGAATCATGAATCATGAATTAAATCATGAATCATGAATTATGAATCATGAATTGAATCATTAATCATGAATTGAATCATGAATCATGAATCATGAATCGAATCATGAATCATGAATTAAATCATGAATCATGAATTGAATCATGAATCATGAAATGAAACATGAATCATGAATCATGAATTGAATCATGAATCATGAATTGAATCATGAATCATGAATTGAATCATGAATCATGAATCATGAATTGAATCATGAATCATGAATCATGAATTGAATCATGAATCATGAATCGAATCATGAATCATGAATCATGAATCATGAATCATGAATTGAATCATGAATCATGAATTGAATCAGGATTCGAATCAAGAATTGAATCATGAATCATGAATTGAATGATGAATCATGAATTATGAATCATGAATTGAATCATGAATCATGAATTGAATCATGAATCATGAATCATGAATCATGAATCATGAATTGAATCATGAATCATGAATCATGAATCGAATCATGAATCATGAATTAAATCATGAATCATGAATTGAATCATGAATCATGAATTGAATAATGAATCATGAATCATGAATTGAATCATGAATTAAATCATGAATCATGAATCATGAATTGAATCATGAATCATGAATCATGAAATGAAACATGAATCATGAATCATGAATTGAATCATGAATCATGAATCATGAATTGAATCATGAATCATGAATCGAATCATGAATCATGAATCATGAATCATGAATCATGAATTGAATCATGAATAATGAATTGAATCAGAATTCGAATCAAGAATTGAATCATGAATCATGAATTGAATCATGAATCATGAATTGAATCATGAATCATGAATCATGAATCATGAATCATGAATTGAATCATGAATCATGAATCATGAATCGAATCATAATTCATGTATTAAATCATGAATCATGAATTGAATCATGAATCATGAATTGAATAATGAATCATGAATTATGATTTGAATCATGAATTGAATCATGAATCATGAATTGAATCATGAATTAAATCATGAATCATGAATCATAAATTGAATCATGAATTGAATCATGAATCATGAATCATGAATTGAATCATGAATCATGAATCATGAATTGAATCATGAATCATGATTCATGAATCATGAATTGAATCATGAATCATGAATCATGAATTGAATCATGAATCATGAATTGAATCATGCATCATGAATTGAATCATGAATTGAATCATAAATCATGAATCATGAATCATGAATTGAATTCATCAATCATGAATCATGAATTGAATCATGAATTGAATCATGAATCATGAATTGAATCATGAATCATGAATTGAATCATGAATCATGAATCATGAATCATGAATAATGAATTGAATCATGAATCATGAATCGAATCATAATTCATGTATTAAATCATGAATCATGAATTGAATCATGAATCATGAATTGAATAATGAATCATGAATCATGAATCATGAATTGAATCATGAATCATGAATCAAGAATCATGAATTCAATCATAAATCATGAATTGAATCATGAATCATGAATCATGAATTGAATCATGAATCATGAATCATGAATTATGAATTGAATCATGAATCATGAATCATGAATTGAATCATGAATCATGAATCATAAATCATGAATCATGAATCATGAAGTGAATCATGAATCATGAATCATGAATCGAATCATGAATCATGAATCAAAAATCATGAATCGAATCATGAATCATTAATTGAATCATGAATCATAAATTATGAATTAAATCATGAATCATGAATCATGAATCATGAATCATGAATCATGAATTGAATCATGAATCATGAATCATGAATTGAATCATAAATCATGAATGATAAATCAAATCATGAATCATAAATTGAATCATGAATCATGAATCTTGATTCATGAATCATGAATTGAATCATGAATCATAAATTATGAATCATGAATTGAATCATGAATCAGGAATTGAATCATGAATCATGAATCATGAATCATGAATTATGAATTGAATCATGAATCATGAATCATGAATCGAATCATGAATCATGAATTGAATCATGAATCATGAATCATGAATTGAATCATGAATCATGAATCATGAATTGAATCCTGAATTGAATCATGAATCATGAATTGAATCATGAATTAAATCATGAATGATGAATAATAAATTAAATCATGAATCATGAATCATGAAATGAATCATGAATTGAATCATGAATCATGAATCATGAATCATGAATCATGAATTAAATCATGAATCATGAATTGAATCATGAATCATGAATCATGAATCGAATCATGAATCATGAATCATGAATCATGAATCATGAATCATGAATTGAATCATGAATCATGAATTAAATCATGAATCATGAATCGAATCATGAATCATGAATCATGAATCATGAAATGAATTATGAATCATGAATTGAATCATGAATCATGAATCATGAATCATGAATCATGAATTGAATCATGAATCATGAATCATGAATTATGAATTGAATCATGAATCATGAATCATGAATCAAGAATCATGAATTGAATCATGAATCATGAATTGAATCATGAATCATGAATCATGAATCATGAATCATGAATCATGAACTGAATCATGAATCATGAATCATGAATCATGAATCATGAAGTGAATCATGAATCATGAATCATGAATCGAATCATGAATCATGAATCAAAAATAATGAATCGAATCATGAATCATGAATTGAATCATGAATCATGAATCATGAATTAAATCATGAATCATGAATCATGAATAATAAATCGAATCATGAATCATGAATCATGAATCATGAATCATGAATTGAATCATGAATCATGAATCATGAATTGAATCATAAATCATGAATGATAAATCAAATCATGAATCATAAATTGAATCATGAATCATGAATCTTGAATCATGAATCATGAATTGAATCATGAATCATAAATTATGAATCATGAATTGAATCATGAATCAGGAATTGAATCATGAATCATGAATCATGAATTATGAATTATGAATTGAATCATGAATCATGAATCATGAATCGAATAATGAATCATGAATTGAATCATGAATCACGAATCATGAATTGAATCATGAATCATGAATCCTGAATTGAATCCTGAATTGAATCATGAATCATGAATTGAATCATGAATTAAATCATGAATCATGAATAATAAATTGAATCATGAATCATGAATCATGAATTGAATCATGAATTGAATCATGAATCATAAATCATGAATTAAATCATCATGAATCATGAATCATGAATTGAATCATGAATCATGAATCATGAAATGAAACATGAATCATGAATCATGAATTGAATCATGAATCATGAATTGAATCATGAATCATGAATCATGAATCGAATCATGAATCATGAAACATGAATTGAATCATGAATCATGAATTGAATCATGAATTATCAATTATGAATCATGAATCATGAATTGAATCATGAATCATGAATTGAATCAGGATTCAAATAAAGAATTGAATCATGAATCATGAATTAAATCATGAATCATGAATTATGAATCATGAATTGAATCATTAATCATGAATTGAATCATGAATCATGAATCATGAATCGAATCATGAATCATGAATTAAATCATGAATCATGAATTGAATCATGAATCATGAAATGAAACATGAATCATGAATCATGAATTGAATCATGAATCATGAATTGAATCATGAATCATGAATTGAATCATGAATCATGAATCATGAATTGAATCATGAATCATGAATCATGAATTGAATCATGAATCATGAATCGAATCATGAATCATGAATCATGAATCATGAATCATGAATTGAATCATGAATCATGAATTGAATCAGGATTCGAATCAAGAATTGAATCATGAATCATGAATTGAATCATGAATCATGAATTATGAATCATGAATTGAATCATGAATCATGAATTGAATCATGAATCATGAATCATGAATCATGAATCATGAATTGAATCATGAATCATGAATCATGAATCGAATCATGAATCATGAATTAAATCATGAATCATGAATTGAATCATGAATCATGAATTGAATAATGAATCATGAATCATGAATTGAATCATGAATTAAATCATGAATCATGAATTGAATCATGAATTAAATCATGAATCATGAATCATGAATTGAATCATGAATCATGAATCATGAATCATGAATTGAATCATGAATCATGAATCATGAATTGAATCATGAATCATGAATCGAATCATGAATCATGAATCATGAATCATGAATCATGAATTGAATCATGAATAATGAATTGAATCAGGATTCGAATCAAGAATTGAATCATGAATCATGAATTGAATCATGAATCATGAATTGAATCATGAATCATGAATCATGAATCATGAATCATGAATTGAATCATGAATCATGAATCATGAATCGAATCATAATTCATGTATTAAATCATGAATCATGAATTGAATCATGAATCATGAATTGAATAATGAATCATGAATTATGATTTGAATCATGAATTGAATCATGAATCATGAATTGAATCATGAATTAAATCATGAATCATGAATCATAAATTGAATCATGAATTGAATCATGAATCATGAATCATGAATTGAATCATGAATCATGAATCATGAATTGAATCATGAATCATGATTCATGAATCATGAATTGAATCATGAATCATGAATTGAATCATGAATCATGAATTGAATCATGCATCATGAATTGAATCATGAATTGAATCATAAATCATGAATCATGAATCATGAATTGAATTCATCAATCATGAATCATGAATTGAATCATGAATTGAATCATGAATCATGAATTGAATCATGAATCATGAATTGAATCATGAATCATGAATTGAATCATGAATCATGAATCATGAATCATAAATTGAATCATGAATTATGAATTAAATCATAAATTGAATCATGAATCATGAATCATGAATTGAATCATGAATCATGAATCATGAATCATGAATTGAATCATGAATCATGAATTAAATCATAAATTGAATCATGAATCATGAATCATGAATTAAATCATGAATCATGAATCGAATCATGAATCATGAATTGAATCATGAATCGAATCATGAATCATGAATTGAATCATGAATCATGAATTGTATTATGAATCATGAATCAAATCATGAATCATGAATTGAATCATGAATCGAATCATGAATCATGAATCATGAATTGAATCATGAATCATGAATCGAATCATGAATCTTAAATCATGAATTGAATAATGAATCATGAATCATGAATTGAATCATGAATCATGAATCGAATCATGAATCATGAATCATGAATCATGAATCATGAATCGATTCATGAATCATGAATCGAATCATGAATCATGAATTGAATCCTGAATTGAATCATGAATCATGAATTGAATCATGAATTAAATCATGAATGATGAATAATAAATTAAATCATGAATCATGAATCATGAAAAGAATCATGAATTGAATCATGAATCATGAATCATGAATCATGAATTAAATCATGAATCATGAATTGAATCATGAATCATGAATCATGAATCGAATCATGAATCATGAATCATGAATCATGAATCATGAATCATGAATTGAATCATGAATCATGAATTAAATCATGAATCATGAATCATGAATCATGAATCATGAATTGAATTATGAATCATGAATTGAATCATGAATCATGAATCATGAATCATGAATCATGAATCATGAATCATGAACTGAATCATGAATCATGAATTGAATTATGAATCATGAATTGAATCATGAATCATGAATCATGAATCATGAATCATGAAGTGAATCATGAATCATGAATCATGAATCGAATCATGAATCATGAATCAAAAATAATGAATCGAATCATGAATCATGAATTGAATCATGAATCATGAATCATGAATTAAATCATGAATCATGAATCATGAATAATAAATCGAATCATGAATCATGAATCATGAATCATGAATCATGAATTGAATCATGAATCATGAATTGAATCATAAATCATGAATGATAAATCAAATCATGAATCATAAATTGAATCATGAATCATGAATCTTGAATCATGAATCATGAATTGAATCATGAATCATAAATTATGAATCATGAATTGAATCATGAATCAGGAATTGAATCATGAATCATGAATCATGAATCATGAATTATGAATTGAATCATGAATCATGAATCGAATAATGAATCATGAATTCAATCATGAATCACGAATCATGAATTGAATCATGAATCATGAATCCTGAATTGAATCCTGAATTGAATCATGAATCATGAATTGAATCATGAATTAAATCATGAATCATGAATAATAAATTGAATCATGAATCATGAATCATGAATTGAATCATGAATTGAATCATGAATCATAAATCATGAATTAAATCATCATGAATCATGAATCATGAATTGAATCATGAATCATGAATCATGAAATGAAACATGAATCATGAATCATGAATTGAATCATGAATCATGAATTGAATCATGAATCATGAATCATGAATCGAATCATGAATCATGAAACATGAATTGAATCATGAATCATGAATTGAATCATGAAACATCAATAATGAATCATGAATCATGAATTGAATCATGAATCATGAATTGAATCAGGATTTAAATCAAGAATTGAATCATAAATCATGAATTAAATCATGAATCATGAATTATGAATCATGAATTCAATCATTAATCATGAATTGAATCATGAATCATGAATCGAATCATGAATCATGAATTAAATCATGAATCATGAATTGAATCATGAATCATGAAATGAAACATGAATCATGAATCATGAATTGAATCATGAATCATGAATTGAATCACGAATCATGAATCATGAATCATGAATCATGAATTGAATCATGAATCATGAATCGAATCATGAATCATGAATCATGAATCATGAATCATGAATTGAATCATGAATCATGAATTGAATCAGGATTCGAATCAAGAATTGAATCATGAATCATGAATTGAATCATGAATCATGAATTATGAATCATGAATTGAATCATGAATCATGAATTGAATCATGAATCATGAATCATGAATCATGAATTGAATCATGAATCATGAATCATGAATCGAATCATGAATCATGAATTAAATCATGAATCATGAATTGAATTATGAATCATGAATTGAATAATGAATCATGAATCATGAATTGAATCATGAATTAAATCATGAATCATGAATTGAATCATGAATTAAATCATGAATCATGAATCATGAATTGAATCATGAATCATGAATCATGAAATGAAACATGAATCATGAATCATGAATTGAATCATGAATCATGAATCATGAATTGAATCATGAATCATGAATCATGAATTGAATCATGAATCATGAATCGAATCATGAATCATGAATCATGAATCATGAATTGAATCATGAATAATGAATTGAATCAGGATTCGAATCAAGAATTGAATCATGAATCATGAATTGAATCATGAATCATGAATCATGAATCATGAATTGAATCATGAATCATGAATCATGAATCGAATCATAATTCATGTATTAAATCATGAATCATGAATTGAATCATGAATCATGAATTGAATCATGAATCATGAATCATGAATCATGAATTGAATCATGAATCATGAATCATGAATCGAATCATAATTCATGTATTAAATCATGAATCATGAATTGAATCATGAATCATGAATTGAATAATGAATTATGAATTATGATTTGAATCATGAATTGAATCATGAATCATGAATTGAATCATGAATTAAATCATGAATCATGAATCATAAATTGAATCATGAATTGAATCATGAATCATGAATCATAAATTGAATCATGAATTGAATCATGAATCATGAATTGAATCAGGATTCAAATCAAGAATTGAATCATAAATCATGAATTAAATCATGAATCATGAATTATGAATCATGAATTGAATCATTAATCATGAATTGAATCATGAATCATGAATCGAATCATGAATCATGAATTAAATCATGAATCATGAATTGAATCATGAATCATGAAATGAATCATGAATCATGAATCATGAATTGAATCATGAATCATGAATTGAATCATGAATCATGAATCATGAATTGAATCATGAATCATGAATCATGAATTGAATCATGAATCATGAATCGAATCATGAATCATGAATCATGAATCATGAATCATGAATCATGAATTGAATCATGAATCATGAATTGAATCAGGATTCGAATCAAGAATTGAATCATGAATCATGAATTGAATCATGAATCATGAATTGAATAATGAATTATGATTTGAATCATGAATTGAATCATGAATCATGAATTGAATCATGAATTAAATCATGAATCATGAATCATAAATTGAATCATGAATTGAATCATGAATCATGAATCATAAATTGAATCATGAATTGAATCATGAATCATGAATTGAATCAGGATTCAAATCAAGAATTGAATCATAAATCATGAATTAAATCATGAATCATGAATTATGAATCATGAATTGAATCATTAATCATGAATTGAATCATGAATCATGAATCATGAATCGAATCATGAATCATGAATTAAATCATGAATCATGAATTGAATCATGAATCATGAAATGAATCATGAATTGAATCATTAATCATGAATTGAATCATGAATCATGAATCATGAATTGAATCATGAATCATGAATTGAATCATGAATCATGAATCATGAATTGAATCATGAATCATGAATCATGAATTGAATCATGAATCATGAATCGAATCATGAATCATGAATCATGAATCATGAATCATGAATCATGAATTGAATCATGAATCATGAATCATGAATCATGAATCATGAATCATGAATTGAATCATGAATCATGAATTGAATCAGGATTCGAATCAAGAATCGAATCATGAATCATTAATTGAATCATGAATCATAAATCATGAATTAAATCATGAATCATGAATCATGAATCATGAATCATGAATTGAATCATGAATCATGAATCATGAATTGAATCATAAATCATGAATGATAAATCAAATCATGAATCATAATTGAATCATGAATCATGAATCTTGATTCATGAATCATGAATTGAATCATGAATCATAAATTATGAATCATGAATTGAATCATGAATCAGGAATTGAATCATGAATCATGAATCATGAATCATGAATTATGAATTGAATCATGAATCATGAATCATGAATCGAATCATAAATCATGAATTGAATCATGAATCATGAATCATGAATTGAATCATGAATCATGAATCATGAATTGAATCCTGAATTGAATCATGAATCATGAATTGAATCATGAATTAAATCATGAATGATGACTAATAAATTAAATCATGAATCATGAATCATGAAATGAATCATGAATTGAATCATGAATCATGAATCATGAATCATGAATCATGAATTAAATCATGAATCATGAATTGAATCATGAATCATGAATCATGAATCGAATCATGAATCATGAATCATGAATCATGAATCATGAATTGAATCATGAATCATGAATTGAATCATGAATCATGAATCATGAATCATGAATCATGAATTGAATCATGAATCATGAATCATGAATTATGAATTGAATCATGAATCATGAATCATGAATCAAGAATCATGAATTGAATCATGAATCATGAATTGAATCATGAATCATGAATCATGAATCATGAATCATGAATCATGAACTGAATCATGAATCATGAATCATGAATCATGAATCATGAAGTGAATCATGAATCATGAATCATGAATCGAATCATGAATCATGAATCAAAAATAATGAATCGAATCATGAATCATGAATTGAATCATGAATCATGAATCATGAATTAAATCATGAATCATGAATCATGAATAATAAATCGAATCATGAATCATGAATCATGAATCATGAATCATGAATTGAATCATGAATCATGAATCATGAATTGAATCATAAATCATGAATGATAAATCAAATCATGAATCATAAATTGAATCATGAATCATGAATCTTGAATCATGAATCATGAATTGAATCATGAATCATAAATTATGAATCATGAATTGAATCATGAATCAGGAATTGAATCATGAATCATGAATCATGAATTATGAATTATGAATTGAATCATGAATCATGAATCATGAATCGAATAATGAATCATGAATTGAATCATGAATCACGAATCATGAATTGAATCATGAATCATGAATCCTGAATTGAATCCTGAATTGAATCATGAATCATGAATTGAATCATGAATTAAATCATGAATCATGAATAATAAATTGAATCATGAATCATGAATCATGAATTGAATCATGAATTGAATCATGAATCATAAATCATGAATTAAATCATCATGAATCATGAATCATGAATTGAATCATGAATCATGAATCATGAAATGAAACATGAATCATGAATCATGAATTGAATCATGAATCATGAATTGAATCATGAATCATGAATCATGAATCGAATCATGAATCATGAAACATGAATTGAATCATGAATCATGAATTGAATCATGAATCATCAATTATGAATCATGAATCATGAATTGAATCATGAATCATGAATTGAATCAGGATTCAAATAAAGAATTGAATCATGAATCATGAATTAAATCATGAATCATGAATTATGAATCATGAATTGAATCATTAATCATGAATTGAATCATGAATCATGAATCATGAATCGAATCATGAATCATGAATTAAATCATGAATCATGAATTGAATCATGAATCATGAAATGAAACATGAATCATGAATCATGAATTGAATCATGAATCATGAATTGAATCATGAATCATGAATTGAATCATGAATCATGAATCATGAATTGAATCATGAATCATGAATCATGAATTGAATCATGAATCATGAATCGAATCATGAATCATGAATCATGAATCATGAATCATGAATTGAATCATGAATCATGAATTGAATCAGGATTCGAATCAAGAATTGAATCATGAATCATGAATTGAATCATGAATCATGAATTATGAATCATGAATTGAATCATGAATCATGAATTGAATCATGAATCATGAATCATGAATCATGAATCATGAATTGAATCATGAATCATGAATCATGAATCGAATCATGAATCATGAATTAAATCATGAATCATGAATTGAATCATGAATCATGAATTGAATAATGAATCATGAATCATGAATTGAATCATGAATTAAATCATGAATCATGAATTGAATCATGAATTAAATCATGAATCATGAATCATGAATTGAATCATGAATCATGAATCATGAAATGAAACATGAATCATGAATCATGAATTGAATCATGAATCATGAATCATGAATTGAATCATGAATCATGAATCGAATCATGAATCATGAATCATGAATCATGAATCATGAATTGAATCATGAATAATGAATTGAATCAGGATTCGAATCAAGAATTGAATCATGAATCATGAATTGAATCATGAATCATGAATTGAATCATGAATCATGAATCATGAATCATGAATCATGAATTGAATCATGAATCATGAATCATGAATCGAATCATAATTCATGTATTAAATCATGAATCATGAATTGAATCATGAATCATGAATTGAATAATGAATCATGAATTATGATTTGAATCATGAATTGAATCATGAATCATGAATTGAATCATGAATTAAATCATGAATCATGAATCATAAATTGAATCATGAATTGAATCATGAATCATGAATCATGAATTGAATCATGAATCATGAATCATGAATTGAATCATGAATCATGATTCATGAATCATGAATTGAATCATGAATCATGAATCATGAATTGAATCATGAATCATGAATTGAATCATGCATCATGAATTGAATCATGAATTGAATCATAAATCATGAATCATGAATCATGAATTGAATTCATCAATCATGAATCATGAATTGAATCATGAATTGAATCATGAATCATGAATTGAATCATGAATCATGAATTGAATCATGAATCATGAATTGAATCATGAATCATGAATCATAAATTGAATCATGAATTATGAATTAAATCATAAATTGAATCATGAATCATGAATTGAATCATGAATCATGAATCATGAATCATGAATTGAATCATGAATCATGAATCATGAATCATGAATTGAATCATGAATCATGAATTAAATCATAAATTGAATCATGAATCATGAATCATGAATTAAATCATGAATCATGAATCGAATCATGAATCATGAATTGAATCATGAATCGAATCATGAATCATGAATTGAATCATGAATCATGAATTGTATTATGAATCATGAATCAAATCATGAATCATGAATTGAATCATGAATCGAATCATGAATCATGAATCATGAATTGAATCATGAATCATGAATCGAATCATGAATCTTAAATCATGAATTGAATAATGAATCATGAATCATTAATTGAATCATGAATCATGAATCGAATCATGAATCATGAATCATGAATCATGAATCATGAATCGATTCATGAATCATGAATTGAATCATGAATCATGAATCATGAATCATGAATTGAATCATGAATCATGAATCATGAATCGAATGATGAATCATGAATCAAGAATCATGAATCGAATCATGAATCATGAATTGAATCATGAATCATGAATCATGAATCATGAATCATGAATTGAATCAAGAATCATGAATCATGAATTTAATTATGAATCATAAATCATGAATCATGAATCATGAATTGAATTCATCAATCATGAATCATGAATTGAATCATGAATTGAATCATGAATCATGAATTGAATCATGAATCATGAATTGAATCATGAATCATGAATTGAATCATGAATCATGAATCATGAATCATGAATCATAAATTGAATCATGAATTATGAATTAAATCATAAATTGAATCATGAATCATGAATCATGAATTGAATCATGAATCATGAATCATGAATTGAATCATGAATCATGAATCATGAATTGAAACTTGAATCATGAATTGAATTAGGATTCGAATCAAGAATTGAATCATGAATCATGAATTGAATCATGAATCAAGAATTGAATCATGAATCATGAATTGAATCATGAATCATGAATTATGAATCATGAATTGAATCATGAATCATGAATTGAATCATGAATCATGAATTATGAATCATGAATTGAATCATGAATCATGAATTGAATCATGAATCATGAATCATGAATCATGAATTGAATCATGAATCATGAATCATGAATTGAATCATGAATCATGAATTGAATAATGAATCATGAATCATGATTTGAATCATGAATTGAATCATGAATCATGAATTGAATCATGAATTAAATCATGAATCATGAATCATAAATTGATTCATGAATTGAATCATGAATCATGAATCATGAATTGAATCATGAATCATGAATCATGAATTGAATCATGAATCATGAATCATGAATTGAATCATGAATCATGATTCATGAATCATGAATTAAATCATGAATCATGAATCATGAATTGAATCATGAATCATGAATTGAATCATGCATCATGAATTGAATCATGAATTGAATCATAAATCATGAATCATGAATCATGAATTGAATTCATCAATCATGAATCATGAATTGAATCATGAATTGAATCATGAATCATGAATTGAATCATGAATCATGAATCATGAATCATAAATTGAATCATGAATTATGAATTAAATCATAAATTGAATCATGAATCATGAATCATGAATTGAATCATGAATCATGAATCATGAATTGAATCATGAATCATGAATTAAATCATAAATTGAATCATGAATCATGAATCATGAATTGAATCATGAATCATGAATCATGAATTGAATCATAAATCATGAATCGAATCATGAATCATGAATTGAATCATGAATCGAATCATGAATCATGAATTGAATCATGAATCATGAATTGTATTATGAATCATGAATCAAATCATGAATCATGAATTGAATCATGAATCATGAATCGAATCATGAATCATGATTCATGATTCATGAATCATGAATTGAATCATGAATCATGAATCATGAATTTAATTATGAATCATAAATCATGAATCATGAATCATGAATTGAATCATGAATCATGAAATGAATCATGAATCATGAATCATTAATCAAACCATGAATCATGAATCATGAATCATTAATTGAATCATGAATCATGAATCATGAATTGAATCATAAATCATGAATTGAATCATGAATCATGAATCATGAATTATGAATTGAATCATGAATCATGAATCATGAATCATGAATCATGAATCATGAATTGAATCATGAATCATGAATCATGAATCATGAATCATGAAGTGAATCATGAATCATGAATCATGAATCGAATCATGAATTATGAATCAAAAATCATGAATCGAATCATGAATCATTAATTGAATCATGAATCATAAATCATGAATTAAATCGTGAATCATGAATCATGAATAATAAATCGAATCATGAATCATGAATCATGAATCATGAATCATGAATTGAATCATGAATCATGAATCATGAATCATGAATTGAATCATAAATTATGAAAGATAAATCAAATCATGAATCATAAATTATGAATCATGAAATGAATCATGAATCATGAATCATGAATCATGAATCGAATCATGAATCATGAATTGAATCATGAATCATGAATCATGAATTGAATCATGAATCATGAATCATGAATTGAATCCTGAATTGAATCATGAATCATGAATTGAATCATGAATTAAATCATGAATCATGAATAATAAATTGAATCATGAATCATGAATTAAATCATAAATTGAATCATGAATCATGAATCATGAATTGAATCATGAATCATGAATCATGAATTGAATCATGAATCATGAATTAAATCATAAATTGAATCATGAATCATGATTCATGAATTGAATCATTAATCATGAATCATGAATTGAATCATGATTAATGAATCGAATCATGAATCATGAATTGAATCATGAATCAAATCATGAATCATGAATTGAATCATGAATCATGAATCGAATCATGAATCGAATCATGAATCTTGAATCATGAATTGAATCATGAATCATGAATCATGAATTGAATCATGAATAATGAATCATGAATCAATCATGAATCATGAATCAAGAATCATGAATTGAATCATGAATCATGAATTGAATCATGAATCATGAATTGAATCATGAATCATAAATCATGAATCATGAATCTAATCATGAATTATGAATCATGAATCATGAATCATGAATTGAATCATGAATTGAATCATGAATCATGAATTGAATCATGAATCATGAATCATAAATCATGAATCATAAATTGAATCATGAATCATGAATTAAATCATAAATTGAATCATGAATCATGAATCATGAATTGAATCATGAATCATGAATTGAATCATGAATTAAATCATAAATTGAATCATGAATCATGAATCATGAATTGAATCATGAATCATGAATCATGAATTGAATCATGAATCATGAATCGAATCATGAATCATGAATTGAATCATGAATCGAATCATGAATCATGAATTGAATCATGAATCATGAATCGAATCATGAATCATGAATTGAATCATGAATCATGAATCATTAATCGAATCATGAATCATGAATCAAGAATCATGAATTGAATCATGAATCATGAATTGAATCATGAATCATGAATCATGAATTGAATCATGAATCATGAATCGAATCATGAATCATGAATCATGAATCATGAATTGAATAATGAATCATGAATCATGAATTGAATCATGAATCATGAATCATGAATTGAATCAGGATTCGAATCATGAATTGAATCATGAATCATGAATTTAATCATGAATCATGAACTAGGATTCATGAATTGAATCATGAATCATGAATTGAATCATGAATCATGAATCATGAATTATGAATCATGAATTGAATCATGAATCATGAATCATGAATCATGAATCATGAGTCATGAATCATGAATTGAATCATGAATCATGAATCATGAATTGAATCATAAATTATGAATGATAAATCAAATCATGAATCATGAATTTAATCATGAATCATAAATTATGAATCATGAATCATAAATTGAATCATGAATCATGAATAAAATCATAAATTGAATCATGAATCATGAATCATGAATTGAATCATGAATCATGAATTGAATCATGAATTAAATCATAAATTGAATCATGAATCATGAATCATGAATTGAATCATGAATCATGAATTGAATCATGAATCATGAATCGAATCATGAATCATGAATTGAATCATGAATCGAATCATGCATCATGAATTGAATCATGAATCATGAATCAAATCATGAATCATGAATTGAATCATGAATCATGAATCATTAATCGAATCATGAATCATGAATCAAGAATCATGAATTGAATCATGAATCATAAATTGAATCATGAATCATGAATCATGAATTGAATCATGAATCATGAATCGAATCATGAATCATGAATCATGAATCATGAATTGAATAATGAATCATGAATCATGAATTGAATCATGAATCATGAATCATGAATTGAATCAGGATTCGAATCATGAATTGAATCATGGATCATGAATTGAATCATGAATCATGAATTAGGATTCATGAATTGAATCATGAATCATGAATTGAATCATGAATCATGAATCATGAATCATGAATCATGAATCATGAATTGAATCATGAATCATGAATCATGAATCGAATCATGAATCATGAATTAAATCATGAATCATGAATTGAATCATGAATCATGAATTGAATCATGAATTGAATCATGAATCATGAATCATAAATTGAATCATGAATCATGAATCATAAATTGAAATGTGAATCATGAATCAAATCATGAATCATGAATTGAATCATGAATCGAATCATGAATCATGAATCATGAATTGAATCATGAATCATGAATCGAATCATGAATCTTGAATCATGAATTGAATAATGAATCATGAATCATGAATCATGAATTGAATCATGAATCGAATCATCATGAATCGAATCATGAATCATGAGTCAAGAATCATGAATCGAATCATCAATCATCAATCATGAATTATGAATTGAATCATGAATCATGAATCATGAATTGAATCATGAATCATGAATCGTGAATCATGAATCATGAATTGAATCATGAATCATGAATCAAGAATCATGAATCGAATCATGAATCATGAATTGAATCATGAATCATGAATCATGAATTGAATCATGAATCATGAATCGAATCATGAAACATGAATCATGAATTTAATTATGAATCATAAATCATGAATCATGAATCATGAATTGAATCATGAATCATGAATTGAATCATGAATCATGAATCATGAATCATGAATTGAATCATGAATCATGAATTGAATCATGAATAATGAATCATGAATCATGAATTGAATCATGAATCATGAATCAAGAATCATGAATTGAATCATAAATCATGAATTGAATCATGAATCATGAATCATGAATTGAATCATGAATCATGAATTATGAATTGAATCATGAATCATGAATCATGAATTGAATCATGAATCATGAATCATAAATCATGAATCATGAATCATGAAGTGAATCATGAATCATGAATCGAATCATGAATCATGAATCAAAAATCATGAATCGAATCATGAATCATTAATTGAATCATGAATCATAAATCATGAATTAAATCATGAATCATGAATCATGAATAATAAATCGAATCATGAATCATGAATCATGAATTGAATCATGAATCATGAATCATGAATTGAATCATAAATCATGAATGATAAATCAAATCATGAATCATAAATTGAATCATGAATCATAAATCTTGAATCATGAATCATGAATTGAATCATGAATCATAAATTATGAATCATGAATTGAATCATGAATCAGGAATTGAATCATGAATCATGAATCATGAATCATGAATTATGAATTGAATCATGAATCATGAATCATGAATCATGAATTGAATCATGAATCATGAATTGAATCATGAATCATGAATCGAATCATGAATCATGAATTGAATCATGAATCATGAATCATGAATTGAATCATGAATCATGAATTGAATCCTGAATTGAATCATGAATCATGAATTGAATCATGAATTAAATCATGAATCATGAATAATAAATTGAATCATGAATCATGAATCATGAAATGAATCATGAATTGAATCATGAATCATGAATCATGAATCATGAATCATGAATCATAAATCATGAATCATGAATTGAATCATGAATCATGAATTGAATCATGAATCATGAATCATGAATCGAATCATGAATCATGAATCATGAATCATGAATCATGAATCATGAATTGAATCATGAATCATGAATTGAATCATGAATCATGAATCATGAATTGAATCATGAATCATGAATCATGAATCATGAATTGAATCATGAATCATGAATTGAATCATGAATCATGAATCGAATCATGAATCATGAATCATGAATCATGAATCATGAATTGAATCATGAATCATGAATTGAATCATGAATCATGAATTGAATCATGAATCATGAATCATGAATTATGAATTGAATCATGAATCATGAATCATGAATCAAGAATCATGAATTGAATCATGAATCATGAATTGAATCATGAATCATGAATTATGAATTGAATCATGAATCATGAATCATGAATCATGAATCATGAACTGAATCATGAATCATGAACTGAATCATGAATCATGAATCGAATCATGAATCATGAATTGAATCATGAATCGAATCATGCATCATGAATTGAATCATGAATCATGAATTGAATCATGAATTAAATCATAAATTGAATCATGAATCATGAATCATGAATTGAATCATGAATCATGAATTGAATCATGAATCATGAATCGAATCATGAATCATGAATTGAATCATGAATCATGAATCATGAATCATGAATTGAATCATGAATCATGAATCATGAATCGAATCATGAATCATGAATTAAATCATGAATCATGAATTGAATCATGAATCATGAATTAAATCATGAATTTAATCATGAATCATGAATCATAAATTGAATCATGAATCATGAATCATAAATTGAAATGTGAATCATGAATCAAATCATGAATCATGAATTGAATCATGAATCGAATCATGAATCATGAATCAAGAATCATGAATCGAATCATGAATCATGAATTGAATCATGAATCATGAATCATGAATTGAATCATGAATCATGAATCGAATCATGAAACATGAATCATGAATTTAATTATGAATCATAAATCATGAATCATGAATCATGAATTGAATCATGAATCATGAATTGAATCATGAATCATGAATCAAATCATGAATCATGAATCATGAATTGAATCATGAATCATGAATTGAATCATGAATAATGAAACATGAATCATGAATCATGAATTGAATCATGAATCATGAATCAAGAATCATGAATTGAATCATAAATCATGAATTGAATCATGAATCATGAATTGAATCATGAATCATGAATCATGAATTATGAATTGAATCATGAATCATGAATCATGAATTGAATCATGAATCATGAATCATAAATCATGAATCATGAATCATGAAGTGAATCATGAATCATGAATTGAATCATGAATCATGAATCAAAAATCATGAATCGAATCATGAATCATTAATTGAATCATGAATCATAAATCATGAATTAAATCATAATTCATGAATCATGAATAATAAATCGAATCATGAATCATGAATCATGAATCATGAATTGAATCATGAATCATGAATCATGAATTGAATCATAAATCATGAATGATAAATCAAATCATGAATCATAAATTGAATCATGAATCATAAATCTTGAATCATGAATCATGAATTGAATCATGAATCATAAATTATGAATCATGAATTGAATCATGAATCAGGAATTGAATCATGAATCATGAATCATGAATCATGAATCATGAATTATGAATTGAATCATGAATCATGAATCATGAATCGAATCATGAATCATGAATTGAATCATGAATCATGAATCGAATCATGAATCATGAATTGAATCATGAATCATGAATCATGAATTGAATCATGAATCATGAATTGAATCCTGAATTGAATCATGAATCATGAATTGAATCATGAATTAAATCATGAATCATGAATAATAAATTGAATCATGAATCATGAAATGAATCATGAATTGAATCATGAATCATGAATCATGAATCATGAATCATGAATCATGAATCATGAATTGAATCATGAATCATGAATTGAATCATGAATCATGAATCATGAATCGAATCATGAATCATGAATCATGAATCATGAATCATGAATTGAATCATGAATCATGAATTGAATCATGAATCATGAATCATGAATTGAATCATGAATCATGAATCATGAATCATGAATCATGAATCATGAATTGAATCATGAATCATGAATTGAATCATGAATCATGAATCGAATCATGAATCATGAATCATGAATCATGAATCATGAATTGAATCATGAATCATGAATTGAATCATGAATCATGAATTGAATCATGAATCATGAATCATGAATTATGAATCATGAATTGAATCATGAATCATGAATTGAATCATGAATCATGAATCATGAATTATGAATTGAATCATGAATCATGAATCATGAACTGAATCATGAATCATGAACTGAATCATGAATCATGAATCATGAATCATGAATCATGAAGTGAATCATGAATCATGAATCATGAATCGGATCATGAATCATGAATCAAAAATAATGAATCGAATCATGAATCATGAATTGAATCATGAATCATGAATTAAATCATGAATCATGAATAATAAATCGAATCATGAATCATGAATCATGAATCATGAATCATGAATTGAATCATGAATCATGAATCATGAATTGGATCATAAATCATGAATGATAAATCAAATCATGAATCATGAATCTTGAATCATGAATCATGAATTGAATCATGAATCATAAATTATGAATCATGAATTGAATCATGAATCAGGAATTGAATCATGAATCATGAATCATGAATCATTAATTATGAATTATAAATTGAATCATGAATCATGAATCATGAATCAAATAATGAATCATGAATTGAATCATGAATCATGAATCATGAATTAAATCATGAATCATGAATCATGAATTGAATCCTGAATTGAATCATGAATCATGAATTGAATCATGAATTAAATCATGAATCATGAATAATAAATTAAATCATGAATCATGAATCATGAAATGAATCATGAATTGAATCATGAATCATGAATCATGAATCATGAATCATGAATCATAAATCATGAATCATGAATTGAATCATGAATCATGAATTGAATCATGAATCATGAATCATGAATCGAATCATGAATCATGAATCATGAATCATGAATCATGAATCATGAATTGAATCATGAATCATGAATTGAATCATGAATCATGAATCATGAATTGAATCATGAATCATGAATCATGAATCATGAATCATGAATCATGAATTGAATCATGAATCATGAATTGAATCATGAATCATGAATCGAATCATGAATCATGAATCATGAATCATGAATCATGAATTGAATCATGAATCATGAATTGAATCATGAATCATGAATTGAATCATGAATCATGAATCATGAATTATGAATTGAATCATGAATCATGAATCATGAATCAAGAATCATGAATTGAATCATGAATCATGAATTGAATCATGAATCATGAATTATGAATTGAATCATGAATCATGAATCATGAATCATGAACTGAATCATGAATCATGAACTGAATCATTAATCATGAATCGAATCATGAATCATGAATTGAATCATGAATCGAATCATGCATCATGAATTGAATCATGAATCATGAATTGAATCATGAATTAAATCATAAATTGAATCATGAATCATGAATCATGAATTGAATCATGAATCATGAATTGAATCATGAATCATGAATCGAATCATGAATCATGAATTGAATCATGAATCGAATCATGCATCATGAATTGAATCATGAATCATGAATCAAATCATGAATCATGAATTGAATCATGAATCGAATCATGCATCATGAATTGAATCATGAATCATTAATCGAATCATGAATCATGAATCAAGAATCATGAATTGAATCATGAATCATAAATTGAATCATGAATCATGAATTGAATCATGAATCATGAATCGAATCATGAATCATGAATCATGAATTATGAATTGAATAATGAATCATGAATCATGAATTGAATCATGAATCATGAATCATGAATTGAATCAGGATTCGAATCATGAATTGAATCATGGATCATGAATTGAATCATGAATCATGAATTAGGATTCATGAATTGAATCATGAATCATGAATTGAATCATGAATCATGAATCATGAATCATGAATCATGAATCATGAATTGAATCATGAATCATGAATCATGAATCGAATCATGAATCATGAATTAAATCATGAATCATGAATTGAATCATGAATCATGAATTAAATCATGAATTTAATCATGAATCATGAATCATAAATTGAATCATGAATCATGAATCATAAATTGAAATGTGAATCATGAATCAAATCATGAATCATGAATTGAATCATGAATCGAATCATGAATCATGAATCAAGAATCATGAATCGAATCATGAATCATGAATTGAATCATGAATCATGAATCATGAATTGAATCATGAATCATGAATCGAATCATGAAACATGAATCATGAATTTAATTATGAATCATAAATCATGAATCATGAATCATGAATTGAATCATGAATCATGAATTGAATCATGAATCATGAATCATAAATTGAATCATGAATCATGAATCATAAATTGAAATGTGAATCATGAATCAAATCATGAATCATGAATTGAATCATGAATCGAATCATGAATCATGAATCAAGAATCATGAATCGAATCATGAATCATGAATTGAATCATGAATCATGAATCATGAATTGAATCATGAATCATGAATCGAATCATGAAACATGAATCATGAATTTAATTATGAATCATAAATCATGAATCATGAATCATGAATTGAATCATGAATCATGAATTGAATCATGAATCATGAATCAAATCATGAATCATGAATCATGAATTGAATCATGAATCATGAATTGAATCATGAATAATGAAACATGAATCATGAATCATGAATTGAATCATGAATCATGAATCAAGAATCATGAATTGAATCATAAATCATGAATTGAATCATGAATCATGAATTGAATCATGAATCATGAATCATGAATTATGAATTGAATCATGAATCATGAATCATGAATTGAATCATGAATCATGAATCATAAATCATGAATCATGAATCATGAAGTGAATCATGAATCATGAATTGAATCATGAATCATGAATCAAAAATCATGAATCGAATCATGAATCATTAATTGAATCATGAATCATAAATCATGAATTAAATCATAATTCATGAATCATGAATAATAAATCGAATCATGAATCATGAATCATGAATCATGAATTGAATCATGAATCATGAATCATGAATTGAATCATAAATCATGAATGATAAATCAAATCATGAATCATAAATTGAATCATGAATCATAAATCTTGAATCATGAATCATGAATTGAATCATGAATCATAAATTATGAATCATGAATTGAATCATGAATCAGGAATTGAATCATGAATCATGAATCATGAATCATGAATCATGAATTATGAATTGAATCATGAATCATGAATCATGAATCGAATCATGAATCATGAATTGAATCATGAATCATGAATCGAATCATGAATCATGAATTGAATCATGAATCATGAATCATGAATTGAATCATGAATCATGAATTGAATCCTGAATTGAATCATGAATCATGAATTGAATCATGAATTAAATCATGAATCATGAATAATAAATTGAATCATGAATCATGAAATGAATCATGAATTGAATCATGAATCATGAATCATGAATCATGAATCATGAATCATGAATCATGAATTGAATCATGAATCATGAATTGAATCATGAATCATGAATCATGAATCGAATCATGAATCATGAATCATGAATCATGAATCATGAATTGAATCATGAATCATGAATTGAATCATGAATCATGAATCATGAATTGAATCATGAATCATGAATCATGAATCATGAATCATGAATCATGAATTGAATCATGAATCATGAATTGAATCATGAATCATGAATCGAATCATGAATCATGAATCATGAATCATGAATCATGAATTGAATCATGAATCATGAATTGAATCATGAATCATGAATTGAATCATGAATCATGAATCATGAATTATGAATCATGAATTGAATCATGAATCATGAATTGAATCATGAATCATGAATCATGAATTATGAATTGAATCATGAATCATGAATCATGAACTGAATCATGAATCATGAACTGAATCATGAATCATGAATCATGAATCATGAATCATGAAGTGAATCATGAATCATGAATCATGAATCGGATCATGAATCATGAATCAAAAATAATGAATCGAATCATGAATCATGAATTGAATCATGAATCATGAATTAAATCATGAATCATGAATAATAAATCGAATCATGAATCATGAATCATGAATCATGAATCATGAATTGAATCATGAATCATGAATCATGAATTGGATCATAAATCATGAATGATAAATCAAATCATGAATCATGAATCTTGAATCATGAATCATGAATTGAATCATGAATCATAAATTATGAATCATGAATTGAATCATGAATCAGGAATTGAATCATGAATCATGAATCATGAATCATTAATTATGAATTATAAATTGAATCATGAATCATGAATCATGAATCAAATAATGAATCATGAATTGAATCATGAATCATGAATCATGAATTAAATCATGAATCATGAATCATGAATTGAATCCTGAATTGAATCATGAATCATGAATTGAATCATGAATTAAATCAGGAATCATGAATAATAAATTAAATCATGAATCATGAATCATGAAATGAATCATGAATTGAATCATGAATCATGAATCATGAATCATGAATCATGAATCATAAATCATGAATCATGAATTGAATCATGAATCATGAATTGAATCATGAATCATGAATCATGAATCGAATCATGAATCATGAATCATGAATCATGAATCATGAATCATGAATTGAATCATGAATCATGAATTGAATCATGAATCATGAATCATGAATTGAATCATGAATCATGAATCATGAATCATGAATCATGAATCATGAATTGAATCATGAATCATGAATTGAATCATGAATCATGAATCGAATCATGAATCATGAATCATGAATCATGAATCATGAATTGAATCATGAATCATGAATTGAATCATGAATCATGAATTGAATCATGAATCATGAATCATGAATTATGAATTGAATCATGAATCATGAATCATGAATCAAGAATCATGAATTGAATCATGAATCATGAATTGAATCATGAATCATGAATTATGAATTGAATCATGAATCATGAATCATGAATCATGAACTGAATCATGAATCATGAACTGAATCATTAATCATGAATCGAATCATGAATCATGAATTGAATCATGAATCGAATCATGCATCATGAATTGAATCATGAATCATGAATTGAATCATGAATTAAATCATAAATTGAATCATGAATCATGAATCATGAATTGAATCATGAATCATGAATTGAATCATGAATCATGAATCGAATCATGAATCATGAATTGAATCATGAATCGAATCATGCATCATGAATTGAATCATGAATCATGAATCAAATCATGAATCATGAATTGAATCATGAATCATGAATCATTAATCGAATCATGAATCATGAATCAAGAATCATGAATTGAATCATGAATCATAAATTGAATCATGAATCATGAATTGAATCATGAATCATGAATCGAATCATGAATCATGAATCATGAATTATGAATTGAATAATGAATCATGAATCATGAATTGAATCATGAATCATGAATCATGAATTGAATCAGGATTCGAATCATGAATTGAATCATGGATCATGAATTGAATCATGAATCATGAATTAGGATTCATGAATTGAATCATGAATCATGAATTGAATCATGAATCATGAATCATGAATCATGAATCATGAATTGAATCATGAATCATGAATCATGAATCGAATCATGAATCATGAATTAAATCATGAATTATGAATTGAATCATGAATCATGAATTAAATCATGAATTTAATCATGAATCATGAATCATAAATTGAATCATGAATCATGAATCATAAATTGAAATGTGAATCATGAATCAAATCATGAATCATGAATTGAATCATGAATCGAATCATGAATCATGAATCAAGAATCATGAATCGAATCATGAATCATGAATTGAATCATGAATCATGAATCATGAATTGAATCATGAATCATGAATCGAATCATGAAACATGAATCATGAATTTAATTATGAATCATAAATCATGAATCATGAATCATGAATTGAATCATGAATCATGAATTGAATCATGAATCATGAATCAAATCATGAATCATGAATCATGAATTGAATCATGAATCATGAATTGAATCATGAATAATGAATCATGAATCATGAATTGAATCATGAATCATGAATCAAGAATCATGAATTGAATCATAAATCATGAATTGAATCATGAATCATGAATCATGAATTGAATCATGAATCATGAATCATGAATTATGAATTGAATCATGAATCATGAATCATGAATTGAATCATGAATCATGAATCATAAATCATGAATCATGAATCATGAAGTGAATCATGAATCATGAATTGAATCATGAATCATGAATCAAAAATCATGAATCGAATCATGAATCATTAATTGAATCATGAATCATAAATCATGAATTAAATCATGAATCATGAATCATGAATAATAAATCGAATCATGAATCATGAATCATGAATCATGAATTGAATCATGAATCATGAATCATGAATTGAATCATAAATCATGAATGATAAATCAAATCATGAATCATAAATTGAATCATGAATCATAAATCTTGAATCATGAATCATGAATTGAATCATGAATCATAAATTATGAATCATGAATTGAATCATGAATCAGGAATTGAATCATGAATCATGAATCATGAATCATGAATCATGAATTATGAATTGAATCATGAATCATGAATCATGAATCATGAATCGAATCATGAATCATGAATTGAATCATGAATCATGAATCGAATCATGAATCATGAATTGAATCATGAATCATGAATCATGAATTGAATCATGAATCATGAATTGAATCCTGAATTGAATCATGAATCATGAATTGAATCATGAATTAAATCATGAATCATGAATAATAAATTGAATCATGAATCATGAAATGAATCATGAATTGAATCATGAATCATGAATCATGAATCATGAATCATGAATCATGAATCATGAATTGAATCATGAATCATGAATTGAATCATGAATCATGAATCATGAATCGAATCATGAATCATGAATCATGAATCATGAATCATGAATTGAATCATGAATCATGAATTGAATCATGAATCATGAATCATGAATTGAATCATGAATCATGAATCATGAATCATGAATCATGAATCATGAATTGAATCATGAATCATGAATTGAATCATGAATCATGAATCGAATCATGAATCATGAATCATGAATCATGAATCATGAATTGAATCATGAATCATGAATTGAATCATGAATCATGAATTGAATCATGAATCATGAATCATGAATTATGAATCATGAATTGAATCATGAATCATGAATTGAATCATGAATCATGAATCATGAATTATGAATTGAATCATGAATCATGAATCATGAACTGAATCATGAATCATGAACTGAATCATGAATCATGAATCATGAATCATGAATCATGAAGTGAATCATGAATCATGAATCATGAATCGGATCATGAATCATGAATCAAAAATAATGAATCGAATCATGAATCATGAATTGAATCATGAATCATGAATTAAATCATGAATCATGAATAATAAATCGAATCATGAATCATGAATCATGAATCATGAATCATGAATTGAATCATGAATCATGAATCATGAATTGGATCATAAATCATGAATGATAAATCAAATCATGAATCATGAATCTTGAATCATGAATCATGAATTGAATCATGAATCATAAATTATGAATCATGAATTGAATCATGAATCAGGAATTGAATCATGAATCATGAATCATGAATCATTAATTATGAATTATAAATTGAATCATGAATCATGAATCATGAATCAAATAATGAATCATGAATTGAATCATGAATCATGAATCATGAATTAAATCATGAATCATGAATCATGAATTGAATCCTGAATTGAATCATGAATCATGAATTGAATCATGAATTAAATCATGAATCATGAATAATAAATTAAATCATGAATCATGAATCATGAATTGAATCATAAATTGAATCATGAATCATAAATCATGAATTGAATCATGAATCATGAATCATGAATTGAATCATGAATCATGAATCATGAAATGAAACATGAATCATGAATCATGAATTGAATCATAAATCATGAATTGAATCATGAATCATGAATCATGAATCGAATCATGAATCATGAAACATGAATTGAATCATGAATCATGAATTGAATCATGAATCATGAATTATGAATCATGAATTGAATCATGAATCATGAATCATGAATTGAATCATAAATCATGAATTGAATCATAAATAATGAATTATGAATCATGAATTGAATCATGAATCATGAATCGAATCATGAATCATGAATTGAATCATGAATCGAAACATGAATCATGAATCATGAATTGAATCATGAATCATGAATCGAATCATAAATCATGAATTATGAATCATGAATTAAATCATGAATCATGAATCGAATCATGAATCATGAATTGAATCTTGAATCGAAACATGAATCATGAATCATGAATTGAATCATGAATCATGAATCATGAATCGAATCATGAATCGTGAATCAAGAATCATGAATCGAATCATGAATCATGAATTGAATCATGAATCATGAATCATGAATTGAATCATGAATCATGAATCATGAATCGAATCATGAATCATGAATCATGAATTTAATTATGAATCATAAATCATGAATCATGAATCATGAATTAAATCATGAATCATGAACTGAATCATGAATCATTAATCATGAATCATGAATCAAATCATGAATCATGAATCATGAATCATGAATCATGAATTGAATCATGAATCATGAATTGAATCATAAATAATGAATCATGAATCATGAATTGAATCATGAATCATGAATCAAGAATCATGAATTGAATCATAAATCATGAATTGAATCATGAATCATGAATCATGATTTGAATCATGAATCATGAATCATGAATTATGAATTGAATCATGCATCATGAATCATGAATTGAATCATGAATCATGAATCATAAATCATGAATCATGAATCATGAAGTGAATCATGAATCATGAATCATGAATTGAATCATGAATCATGAATCAAAAATCATGAATCGAATCATGAATCATTAATTGAATCATGAATCATAAATCATGAATTAAATCATGAATCATGAATCATGAATAATAAATCGAATCATGAATCATGAATCATGAATCATGAATCATGAATTGAATCATGAATCATGAATCAAATCATGAATCATGAATTGAATCATGAATCATGAAATGAATCATGAATCATGAATCATGAATCATGAATTAAATCCAGTATCATAAATTGAATCATGAATTGAATCATGAATCATGATTCATGAATCATAAATTGAACCATGAATCATGAATCATGAATTGAATCATGAATCATGATTCTTGAATTGAATCATGAATTGAATCATGAATCATGAATCATGAATTGAATCATAATTCATAAATCATGAATCATGAATTGAATCATGAATCATGAATCATGAATTGAATCATGAATCATGAATAATGAATCGAATCATGAATCATGAATTGAATCATGAATCATGAATAATGAATCGAATCATGAATCATGAATTGGATCATGAATCATGAATCATGAATCGAATCATGAATCATGAATTGAATCATGAATCATGAATCATGAATTGAATCATGAATCATGAATCATGAATCGAATCATGAATCATGAATTGAATCATGAATCATGAATCGAATCATGAATCATGAATCATGAATCGAATCATGAATCATGAATTGAATCATGAATCATGAATCATGAATTGAATCATGAATCATGAATTGAATCATGAATCATGAATCATGAATTGAATCATGAATCATGAATCATGAATCGAATCATGAATCATGAATTGAATCATGAATCATGAATTGAATCATGAATCATGAATTGAATCATGAATCATGAATCATGAATTGAATCATGAATCATGAATCATGAATTGAATCATGAATCATGAATTGAATCATGAATCATGAATCATGAATTGAATCATGAATAATGAATCGAATCATGAATCATGAATTGGATCATGAATCATGAATCATGAATCGAATCATGAATCATGAATTGAATCATGAATCATGAATCATGAATTGAATCATGAATCATGAATCATGAATCGAATCATGAATCATGAATTGAATCATGAATCATGAATCATGAATTGAATCATGAATCATGAATTGAATAATGAATCATGAATCATGAATTGAATCATGAATCATGAATCATGAATTGAATCATGAATCATGAATTGAATCATGAATCATGAATCATGAATTGAATCATGAATCGAATCATGAATCATGAATCAAAAATCATGAATCGAATCATGAATCATGAATTGAATCATGAATCGAATCATGAATCATGAATTGAATCATGAATCATGAATCATGAATTGAATCATGAATCATGAATCATTAATTGAATCATGAATCATGAATCATGAATTGAATCATGAATCATGAATTGAATCATGAATCATGAATCATGAATCATGAATCGAATCATGAATCATGAATTGAATCATGAATCATGAATCGAATCATGAATCATGAATTGAATCATGAATCATGAATCATGAATTGAATCATGAATCATGAATTGAATCCTGAATTGAATCATGAATCATGAATTGAATCATGAATTAAATCATGAATCATGAATAATAAATTGAATCATGAATCATGAAATGAATCATGAATTGAATCATGAATCATGAATCATGAATCATGAATCATGAATCATGAATCATGAATCATGAATTGAATCATGAATCATGAATTGAATCATGAATCATGAATCATGAATCGAATCATGAATCATGAATCATGAATCATGAATCATGAATTGAATCATGAATCATGAATTGAATCATGAATCATGAATCATGAATTGAATCATGAATCATGAATCATGAATCATGAATCATGAATCATGAATTGAATCATGAATCATGAATTGAATCATGAATCATGAATCGAATCATGAATCATGAATCATGAATCATGAATCATGAATTGAATCATGAATCATGAATTGAATCATGAATCATGAATTGAATCATGAATCATGAATCATGAATTATGAATCATGAATTGAATCATGAATCATGAATTGAATCATGAATCATGAATCATGAATTATGAATTGAATCATGAATCATGAATCATGAACTGAATCATGAATCATGAACTGAATCATGAATCATGAATCATGAATCATGAATCATGAAGTGAATCATGAATCATGAATCATGAATCGGATCATGAATCATGAATCAAAAATAATGAATCGAATCATGAATCATGAATTGAATCATGAATCATGAATTAAATCATGAATCATGAATAATAAATCGAATCATGAATCATGAATCATGAATCATGAATCATGAATTGAATCATGAATCATGAATCATGAATTGGATCATAAATCATGAATGATAAATCAAATCATGAATCATGAATCTTGAATCATGAATCATGAATTGAATCATGAATCATAAATTATGAATCATGAATTGAATCATGAATCAGGAATTGAATCATGAATCATGAATCATGAATCATTAATTATGAATTATAAATTGAATCATGAATCATGAATCATGAATCAAATAATGAATCATGAATTGAATCATGAATCATGAATCATGAATTAAATCATGAATCATGAATCATGAATTGAATCCTGAATTGAATCATGAATCATGAATTGAATCATGAATTAAATCATGAATCATGAATAATAAATTAAATCATGAATCATGAATCATGAATTGAATCATAAATTGAATCATGAATCATAAATCATGAATTGAATCATGAATCATGAATCATGAATTGAATCATGAATCATGAATCATGAAATGAAACATGAATCATGAATCATGAATTGAATCATAAATCATGAATTGAATCATGAATCATGAATCATGAATCGAATCATGAATCATGAAACATGAATTGAATCATGAATCATGAATTGAATCATGAATCATGAATTATGAATCATGAATTGAATCATGAATCATGAATCATGAATTGAATCATAAATCATGAATTGAATCATAAATAATGAATTATGAATCATGAATTGAATCATGAATCATGAATCGAATCATGAATCATGAATTGAATCATGAATCGAAACATGAATCATGAATCATGAATTGAATCATGAATCATGAATCGAATCATAAATCATGAATTATGAATCATGAATTAAATCATGAATCATGAATCGAATCATGAATCATGAATTGAATCTTGAATCGAAACATGAATCATGAATCATGAATTGAATCATGAATCATGAATCATGAATCGAATCATGAATCGTGAATCAAGAATCATGAATCGAATCATGAATCATGAATTGAATCATGAATCATGAATCATGAATTGAATCATGAATCATGAATCATGAATCGAATCATGAATCATGAATCATGAATTTAATTATGAATCATAAATCATGAATCATGAATCATGAATTAAATCATGAATCATGAACTGAATCATGAATCATTAATCATGAATCATGAATCAAATCATGAATCATGAATCATGAATCATGAATTGAATCATGAATCATGAATTGAATCATAAATAATGAATCATGAATCATGAATTGAATCATGAATCATGAATCAAGAATCATGAATTGAATCATAAATCATGAATTGAATCATGAATCATGAATCATGATTTGAATCATGAATCATGAATCATGAATTATGAATTGAATCATGCATCATGAATCATGAATTGAATCATGAATCATAAATCATGAATCATGAATCATGAAGTGAATCATGAATCATGAATAATAAATCGAATCATGAATCATGAATCATGAATCATGAATCATGAATTGAATCATGAATCATGAATCAAATCATGAATCATGAATTGAATCATGAATCATGAAATGAATCATGAATCATGAATCATGAATCATGAATTAAATCCAGTATCATAAATTGAATCATGAATTGAATCATGAATCATGATTCATGAATCATAAATTGAACCATGAATCATGAATCATGAATTGAATCATGAATCATGATTCTTGAATTGAATCATGAATTGAATCATGAATCATGAATCATGAATTGAATCATAATTCATAAATCATGAATCATGAATTGAATCATGAATCATGAATCATGAATTGAATCATGAATCATGAATAATGAATCGAATCATGAATCATGAATTGAATCATGAATCATGAATAATGAATCGAATCATGAATCATGAATTGGATCATGAATCATGAATCATGAATCGAATCATGAATCATGAATTGAATCATGAATCATGAATCATGAATTGAATCATGAATCATGAATCATGAATCGAATCATGAATCATGAATTGAATCATGAATCATGAATCGAATCATGAATCATGAATCATGAATCGAATCATGAATCATGAATTGAATCATGAATCATGAATCATGAATTGAATCATGAATCATGAATTGAATCATGAATCATGAATCATGAATTGAATCATGAATCATGAATCATGAATCGAATCATGAATCATGAATTGAATCATGAATCATGAATTGAATCATGAATCATGAATTGAATCATGAATCATGAATCATGAATTGAATCATGAATCATGAATCATGAATTGAATCATGAATCATGAATTGAATCATGAATCATGAATCATGAATTGAATCATGAATAATGAATCGAATCATGAATCATGAATTGGATCATGAATCATGAATCATGAATCGAATCATGAATCATGAATTGAATCATGAATCATGAATCATGAATTGAATCATGAATCATGAATCATGAATCGAATCATGAATCATGAATTGAATCATGAATCATGAATCATGAATTGAATCATGAATCATGAATTGAATAATGAATCATGAATCATGAATTGAATCATGAATCATGAATCATGAATTGAATCATGAATCATGAATTGAATCATGAATCATGAATCATGAATTGAATCATGAATCGAATCATGAATCATGAATCAAAAATCATGAATCGAATCATGAATCATGAATTGAATCATGAATCGAATCATGAATCATGAATTGAATCATGAATCATGAATCATGAATTGAATCATGAATCATGAATCATTAATTGAATCATGAATCATGAATCATGAATTGAATCATGAATCATGAATTGAATCATGAATCATGAATTGAATCATGAATCGAATCATGAATCATGAATCAAAAATCATGAATCGAATCATGAATCATAAATTGAATCATGAATCATGAATCATGAATTGAATCATGAATCATGAATTGAATCATGAATCATGAATCATGAATCATGAATCATGAATTGAATCATGAATCATGAATCATGAATCGAATCATGAATCATGAAACATGAATTAGAATTGAATCATGAATCATGAATTGAATCATGAATCATGAATCATGAATCGAATCATGAATCGAATCATGAATCATGAATCTAATCATGAATCATGAATCATGAATCATGAATTGAATAATGAATCATGAATCATGAATTGAATCATGAATCATGAATCATGAATTGAATCAGGATTCGAATCTAGAATTGAATCATGAATCATGAATTGAATCATGAATCATGAATTAGTAATCATGAATTGAATCATGAATCATGAATTGCATCATGAATCATGAATCATGAATCATGAATTGAATCATGAATCATGAATCATGAATCTAATCATGAATCATGAATTAAATCATGAATCATGAATTGAATCATTAATCATGAATTGAATCATGAATTGAATCATGAATCATGAATCATGAATTAAATCATGAATCATGAATCATGAATTGAATCATGAATCATGAATCGAATCATGAATCATGAATTGAATCATGAATCGAATCATGAATCATGAATCATGAATTGAATCATTAATCATGAATCGAATCATGAATCATGAATCGAATCATGAATCTTGAATAATGAATTGAATAATGAATCATGAATCATGAATCATGAATTGAATCATGAATCATGAATCGAATCATGAATCATGAGTCAAGAATCATGAATCAAATCATGAATAATGAATCATGAATTATGAATTGAATCATGAATCATTATTCATGAATCATGAATCATGAATTGAATCATGAATCATGAATCATGAATCATGAATCGAATCATAAATCATGAGTCAAGAATCATGAATCGAATCATGAATCATGAATCATGAATTATGAATTGAATCATGAATCATGAATCATGAATCATGAATCATGAATCGAATCATGAATCATGAGTCAAGAATCATGAATCGAATCATGAATCATGAATCATGAATTATGAATTGAATCATGAATCATGAATCATGAATCATGAATCGAATCATGAATCATTAATTGAATAATGAATCATAAATCATGAATAATAAATCGAATCATAAGTCATGAATCATGAATCATGAATCATGAATTGAATCATGAATCATGAATCATGAATTGAATCATAAATCATGAATGATAAATCAAATCATGAATCATAAATTGAATCATGAATCATGAATCTTGAATCATGAATCATGATTTAAATCATGAATCAGGAATTGAATCATGAATCATGAATCATGAATTATGAATTGAATCATGAATCATGAATCATGAATCATGAATTGAATTATGAATCATGAATTGAATCATGAATCATGAATCATGAATTGAATCATGAATCATGAATCATGAATTGAATCCTGAATTGAATCATGAATCATGAATTGAATCATGAATTAAATCATGAATCATGAATAATAAATTGAATCATGAATCATGAATTGAATCATGAATTGAATCATGAATCATGAATCATGAATCATGAATCATGAATTGAATCCTGAATTGAATCATGAATCATGAATTGAATCATGAATTAAATCATGAATCACGAATAATAAATTGAATCATGAATCATGAATTGAATCATGAATTAAATCATGAATCATGAATAATAATTTGAATCATGAATCATGAATCGAATCATGAATCATGAATCATGAATCATGAATTGAATCATGAATCATGAATTGAATCATGAATCATGAATCATGAATCATGAATTGAATCATGAATAATGAATCATGAATTTAATTATGAATCATAAATCATGAATCATGAATCATGAATTGAATTATGAATCATAAATCATGAATCATGAATCATGAATTGAATCATGAATCATGAATTGAATCATGAATCATGAATCATGAATCATGAATCAAATCATGAATCATGAATCATGAATCATGAATTGAATCATGAATCATGAATCAAGAATCATGAATTGAATCATAAATCATGAATTGAATCATGAATCATGAATCATGAATCATGAATTGAATCATGAATCATGAATCAAGAATCATGAATTGAATCATGAATCAAGAATCATGAATTGAATCATAAATCATGAATTGAATCATGAATCATGAATTGAATCATGAATCATGAATCATGAATTATGAATTTAATCATGAATCATGAATCATGAATCATGAATTATGAATTTAATCATGAATCATGAATCATGAATTGAATCATGAATCATGAATCATAAATCATGAAGTGAATCATGAATCATGAATCATGAATCGAATCATGAATCATGAATCAAAAATCATGAATCGAATCATGAATCATTAATTGAATCATGAATCATAAATCATGAATTAAATCATGAATCATGAATCATGAATAATAAATCGAATCATGAATCATGAATCATGAATCATGAATCATGAATTGAATCATGAATCATGAATCATGAATTGAATCATGAATCATGAATCATGAATTGAATCATAAATCATGAATGATAAATCAAATCATGAATCATAAATTGAATCATGAATCTTGAATCATGAATCATGAATTGAATCATGAATCATAAATTATGAATCATGAATTGAATCATGAATCAGGAATTGAATCATAAATCATGAATCATGAATTATGAATCATGAATTTAATCATGAATCAGGAATTGAATCATGAATCATGAATCATGAATCATGAATTATGAATTGAATCATGAATCATGAATCATGAATCATGAATCGAATCATGAATCATGAATTGAATCATGAATCATGAATTGAATCATGAATCATGAATCATGAATTGAATCCTGAATTGAATCATGAATCATGAATTGGATCATGAATCATGAGTCAAGAATCATGAATCGAATCATCAATCATCAATCATGAATTATGAATTGAATCATGAATCATGAATCATGAATTGAATCATGAATCATGAATCATGAATCATGAATTGAATCATGAATCATGAATCATGAATCGAATCATGAATCATGAATCAAGAATCATGAATCGAATCATGAATCGAATCATGAATCATGAATCAAGAATCATGAATCGAATCATGAATCATGAATTGAATCATGAATCATGAATCATGAATTGAATCATGAATCATGAATCGAATCATGAAACATGAATCATGAATCATGAATCATGAATTGAATCATGAATCATGAATCATGAATCGAATCATGAATCATGAATCAAGAATCATGAATCGAATCATGAATCATGAATTGAATCATGAATCATGAATCATGAATTGAATCATGAATCATGAATCGAATCATGAAACATGAATCATGAATTTAATTATGAATCATAAATCATGAATCATGAATCATGAATTGAATCATGAATCATGAATTGAATCATGAATCATGAATCATGAATCAAATCATGAATCATGAATCATGAATTGAATCATGAATCATGAATTGAATCATGAATAATGAATCATGAATCATGAATCATGAATTGAATCATGAATCATGAATCAAGAATCATGAATTGAATCATAAATCATGAATTGAATCATGAATCATGAATCATGAATTGAATCATGAATCATGAATCATGAATTATGAATTGAATCATGAATCATGAATCATGAATCATGAATTGAATCATGAATCATGAATCATAAATCATGAATCATGAATCATGAAGTGAATCATGAATCATGAATCATGAATCGAATCATGAATCATGAATCAAAAATCATGAATCGAATCATGAATCATTAATTGAATCATGAATCATAAATCATGAATTAAATCATGAATCATGAATCATGAATAATAAATCGAATCATGAATCATGAATCATGAATTGAATCATGAATCATGAATCATGAATTGAATCATAAATCATGAATGATAAATCAAATCATGAATCATAAATTGAATCATGAATCATAAATCTTGAATCATGAATCATGAATTGAATCATGAATCATAAATTATGAATCATGAATTGAATCATGAATCAGGAATTGAATCATGAATCATGAATCATGAATCATGAATCATGAATTATGAATTGAATCATGAATCATGAATCATGAATCATGAATCATGAATCATGAATCGAATCATGAATCATGAATTGAATCATGAATCATGAATCATGAATTGAATCATGAATCATGAATTGAATCCTGAATTGAATCATGAATCATGAATTGAATCATGAATTAAATCATGAATCATGAATAATAAATTGAATCATGAATCATGAATCATGAAATGAATCATGAATTGAATCATGAATCATGAATCATGAATCATGAATCATGAATTGAATCATGAATCATGAATTGAATCATGAATCATGAATCATAAATCGAATCATGAATCATGAATCATGAATCATGAATCATGAATTGAATCATGAATCATGAATTGAATCATGAATCATGAATCATGAATTGAATCATGAATCATGAATCATGAATCATGAATCATGAATCATGAATCATGAATTGAATCATGAATCATGAATTGAATCATGAATCATGAATCGAATCATGAATCATGAATCATGAATCATGAATTGAATCATGAATCATGAATTGAATCATGAATCATGAATTGAATCATGAATCATGAATCATGAATTATGAATTGAATCATAAATCATGAATCATGAATCAAGAATCATGAATTGAATCATGAATCATGAATTGAATCATGAATCATGAATCATGAATTATGAATTGAATCATGAATCATGAATCATGAATCATGAACTGAATCATGAATCATGAACTGAATCATGAATCATGAATCATGAATCATGAATCATGAAGTGAATCATGAATCATGAATCATGAATCGGATCATGAATCATGAATCAAAAATAATGAATCGAATCATGAATCATGAATTGAATCTTGAATCATGAATTAAATCATGAATCATGAATCATGAATAATAAATCGAATCATGAATCATGAATCATGAATCATGAATCATGAATCATGAATTGAATCATGAATCATGAATCATGAATTGGATCATAAATCATGAATGATAAATCAAATCATGAATCATGAATCTTGAATCATGAATCATGAATTGAATCATGAATCATAAATTATGAATCATGAATTGAATCATGAATCAGGAATTGAATCATGAATCATGAATCATGAATCATTAATTATGAATTATAAATTGAATCATGAATCATGAATCATGAATCAAATAATGAATCATGAATTGAATCATGAATCATGAATCATGAATTGAATCATGAATCATGAATTGAATCCTGAATTGAATCATGAATCATGAATTGAATCATGAATCATGAATTGAATCATGAATCATGAATCATGAATTGAATCATGAATCATGAATCAAAAATCATGAATCGAATCATGAATCATGAATTGAATCATGAATCATGAATCATAAATTGAATCATGAATCATGAATTGAATCATGAATCATGAATCATGAATCATGAATCATGAATTGAATCATGAATCATGAATCATGAATCGAATCATGAATCATGAAACATGAATTAGAATTGAATCATGAATCATGAATTGAATCATGAATCATGAATCATGAATCGAATCATGAATCATGAATCTAATCATGAATCATGAATCATGAATCATGAATTGAATAATGAATCATGAATCATGAATTGAATCATGAATCATGAATCATGAATTGAATCAGAATTCGAATCTAGAATTGAATCATGAATCATGAATTGAATCATGAATCATGAATTAGTAATCATGAATTGAATCATGAATCATGAATTGCATCATGAATCATGAATCATGAATCATGAATTGAATCATGAATCATGAATCATGAATCTAATCATGAATCATGAATTAAATCATGAATCATGAATTGAATCATTAATCATGAATTGAATCATGAATTGAATCATGAATTATGAATCATGAATTAAATCATGAATCATGAATCATGAATTGAATCATGAATCATGAATCGAATCATGAATCATGAATTGAATCATGAATCGAATCATGAATCATGAATCATGAATTGAATCATTAATCATGAATCGAATCATGAATCATGAATCGAATCATGAATCTTGAATAATGAATTGAATAATGAATCATGAATCATGAATCATGAATTGAATCATGAATCATGAATCGAATCATGAATCATGAGTCAAGAATCATGAATCAAATCATGAATAATGAATCATGAATTATGAATTGAATCATGAATCATTATTCATGAATCATGAATCATGAATTGAATCATGAATCATGAATCATGAATCATGAATCAAATCATGAATCATGAGTCAAGAATCATGAATCGAATCATGAATCATGAATCATGAATTATGAATTGAATCATGAATCATGAATCATGAATCATGAATCGAATCATGAATCATGAGTCAAGAATCATGAATCGAATCATGAATCATGAATTATGAATTGAATCATGAATCATGAATCATGAATCATGAATCGAATCATGAATCATTAATTGAATAATGAATCATAAATCATGAATAATAAATCGAATCATAAGTCATGAATCATGAATCATGAATCATGAATTGAATCATGAATCATGAATCATGAATTGAATCATAAATCATGAATGATAAATCAAATCATGAATCATAAATTGAATCATGAATCATGAATCTTGAATCATGAATCATGAATTGAATCATGAATCATAAATTATGAATCATGATTTAAATCATGAATCAGGAATTGAATCATGAATCATGAATCATGAATTATGAATTGAATCATGAATCATGAATCATGAATTGAATTATGAATCATGAATCATGAATTGAATTATGAATCATGAATTGAATCATGAATCATGAATCATGAATTGAATTATGAATCATGAATCATGAATTGAATCCTGAATTGAATCATGAATCATGAATTGAATCATGAATTAAATCATGAATCATGAATAATAAATTGAATCATGAATCATGAATTGAATCATGAATTGAATCATGAATCATGAATCATGAATCATGAATCATGAATCATGAATTGAATCCTGAATTGAATCATGAATCATGAATTGAATCATGAATTAAATCATGAATCATGAATAATAAATTGAATCATGAATCATGAATTGAATCATGAATTAAATCATGAATCATGAATAATAATTTGAATCATGAATCATGAATCGAATCATGAATCATGAATCATGAATCATGAATTGAATCATGAATCATGAATTGAATCATGAATCATGAATCATGAATCATGAATCATGAATTGAATCATGAATAATGAATCATGAATTTAATTATGAATCATAAATCATGAATCATGAATCATGAATTGAATTATGAATCATAAATCATGAATCATGAATCATGAATTGAATCATGAATCATGAATTGAATCATGAATCATGAATCATGAATCATGAATCAAATCATGAATCATGAATCATGAATCATGAATCATGAATTGAATCATGAATCAAGAATCATGAATTGAATCATAAATCATGAATTGAATCATGAATCATGAATTGAATCATGAATCATGAATCATGAATTATGAATTTAATCATGAATCATGAATCATGAATTATGAATTTAATCATGAATCATGAATCATGAATCATGAATTGAATCATGAATCATGAATCATAAATCATGAATCGAATCATGAATCATGAATCAAAAATCATAATTCGAATCATGAATCATTAATTGAAACATGAATCATAAATCATGAATTAAATCATGAATCATGAATCATGAATAATAAATCGAATCATGAATCATGAATCATGAATCATGAATCATGAATTGAATCATGAATCATGAATCATGAATTGAATCATAAATCATGAATGATAAATCAAATCATGAATCATAAATTGAATCATGAATCTTGAATCATGAATCATGAATTGAATCATGAATCATAAATTATGAATCATGAATTGAATCATGAATCAGGAATTGAATCATGAATCATGAATCATGAATTATGAATTGAATCATGAATCATGAATCATGAATTGAATTATGAATCATGAATCATGAATTGAATTATGAATCATGAATTGAATCATGAATCATGAATCATGAATTGAATTATGAATCATGAATCATGAATTGAATCCTGAATTGAATCATGAATCATGAATTGAATCATGAATTAAATCATGAATCATGAATAATAAATTGAATCATGAATCATGAATTGAATCATGAATTGAATCATGAATCATGAATCATGAATCATGAATCATGAATCATGAATTGAATCCTGAATTGAATCATGAATCATGAATTGAATCATGAATTAAATCATGAATCATGAATAATAAATTGAATCATGAATCATGAATTGAATCATGAATTAAATCATGAATCATGAATAATAATTTGAATCATGAATCATGAATCGAATCATGAATCATGAATCATGAATCATGAATTGAATCATGAATCATGAATTGAATCATGAATCATGAATCATGAATCATGAATCATGAATTGAATCATGAATAATGAATCATGAATTTAATTATGAATCATAAATCATGAATCATGAATCATGAATTGAATTATGAATCATAAATCATGAATCATGAATCATGAATTGAATCATGAATCATGAATTGAATCATGAATCATGAATCATGAATCATGAATCAAATCATGAATCATGAATCATGAATCATGAATCATGAATTGAATCATGAATCAAGAATCATGAATTGAATCATAAATCATGAATTGAATCATGAATCATGAATTGAATCATGAATCATGAATCATGAATTATGAATTTAATCATGAATCATGAATCATGAATTATGAATTTAATCATGAATCATGAATCATGAATCATGAATTGAATCATGAATCATGAATCATAAATCATGAATCGAATCATGAATCATGAATCAAAAATCATAATTCGAATCATGAATCATTAATTGAAACATGAATCATAAATCATGAATTAAATCATGAATCATGAATCATGAATAATAAATCGAATCATGAATCATGAATCATGAATCATGAATCATGAATTGAATCATGAATCATGAATCATGAATTGAATCATAAATCATGAATGATAAATCAAATCATGAATCATAAATTGAATCATGAATCTTGAATCATGAATCATGAATTGAATCATGAATCATAAATTATGAATCATGAATTGAATCATGAATCAGGAATTGAATCATGAATCATGAATCATGAATCATGAATTATGAATTGAATCATGAATCATGAATCATGAATCGAATCATGAATCATGAATCATGAATTGAATCCTGAATTGAAT